>MCJB01018195.1:0-36918 GCA_002018475.1 Nicotiana obtusifolia | reverse complement strand
TTAACTATGTGTGAAAAAGGGGATAATAAATGTATGTCACTAAAAAGGGTCTGGAACGCTTGTTTATAAATGAACTTGCAATGTATTAAATATATGTGTGATTGAATCTGTTTGACCGCGCCTAGTGAAGGCCTGGTATGTTGTGACCGCGTCTATTGAAGGCCGGATATGTTGTGACCGCGCCTATTGAAGGCCGGGTATGTTGTGACCGCGCCTAGCACGCCCGGGTAAGATATGATATGATAATGATGAGCCCACAGAGGCATGTGATGATGATGAGCCCACAGAGGCATATGATGACGAGCCCACAGAGGCGTACGATGACGATGAGCCCATGGAGGCGTATGTAATTGTATGAGGTAACGATTATGTGAATGTGAACGGTAACAATAAATGTATATGAAAATGACAAGCCCACAGAGGCATAAGTATAGGTCGATGATAATGATAATAAACATGTATAGGATAATGTTATAAAGGTTATATGTTTCTATCCTAATGCTTATATCATTGCTCTTATGTTGTGTTTCCTGTCTTATATACTCAGTACATTATCCGTACTGACGTCCTTTATTCGTGGACGCTGCATGTCGTGCTGCAGGTCCTAATAGATTGATAGACGGAGCTCCCCCACCGCAGTAAGCTACCAGTTCAGCAGATATCCGCAAGATTCAACCTTCAGACTTGCTACAGCCTTGGTATGCATTTTGTATAGGCATTGTGGGCATGTCGGAGCCCTGTTCCGACATAGGTTGTATAATGTCTGTTCTTGTAGAGGCTCAATAGACAAATGTTAATGTATGTATAGACCAGTGTTGGGTTGACTCATGTACGGTTGTATTGCCTCGCCGGCATATGTATTATGTTGTATAGTTTTGCACTGTAGCCCCGTTGGCACACTATGTATATAGGTATGTTTATGTCATGGTATGACGTTTCAGCTCATTGTGATGTTGTTCCAGACGACATGCGTGTGACAGGTTTTATAGATAACAAAGAGAGTAAGATAGCATATATGAGGGGTACGCTGGCGCTTTGCAAGCAGGGCCCGGTGCCACGTCGCAGCCCTCCGGTTGGGTCATGACAATCGAGTTTGCGGGCTCCTTCTGCAACCATTCTTTGGCTTCCCCCAGCAATGAAAAGGAAAACAGCGTCAGTCTGACGTAGTCTTTGGAAACATTAAGATAATTATAAGTATCCGTAATTTCAAAAAAATTATAAATGTGTCGTTGCGTATCTTCATGAGATATACCCTCATACTGCCCTGTGGAGTGAATCAGCTGTACCATGTACTGTTTGAGCTCAAAGTGACCCGTGATATCAGCCTTCACTATAGCCTAAGTCATATTAGCAGGATTAGGCCTTGCGGCCTCGATCACTGGTCGCTCTTCATTACCTGCCATCTCAAGTGGTTGAGGTTGAACTATGATGCCTAACTCTCCTTCTTTTCTAGTTTTAGCTTCGACTTCCCTCCTTACCCTGTGAAGTGTTCGTTCTATTTCAGGATCAAGAGGAAGGAGGTTGTTCGCACTTCTACTCCTCCGCATTCAAGAGAAGAGCCTGCGTTATCACAAATAAATCAAACTAAAAATTAAAACTTGAAAAAATAACGAATAAAAGCTTAATCGAGATAAACAATCAATACGAAGTCCCCGGCAACGGCGCCAAAAACTTGTTGGTTCCCCAAGTACACGCAAGTATATGTGGTCGTCAAGTAAAAAAGTAACTCGAAAGTCGGATGTCGAACCCACAGAGACTTAGATGAATCGTTAACTAAGCAAACTAAAATCAATTAACTGTCCAAGATAATCAACAATGTTGTTTATCTACTAAACTACTTTTGCAAATATTGAACAAGTAATTAGCTAATTTATTAGGGATGCAAACGAATATTCTGGATTTTACTCAAAGGAGATGAAGATTCCAGGGTTGTGGTCGGTTTATCAATACTATTGAGTTCAATAACCATACTTGTTAATCCAGATTATCAATGGTTGCTAATTGACCAGATCATTTATATGAATAGTATGTTCCCACAATACTACTCGCCTGTCCACAATATATCAATCCTATATTCCTATGGTATTGAGTCTATCACGAACGAATATAATATAATTTTTAACTAAGCAAAACTATTAGGTATATTTCTATTCTAACCGCGGAATCGTTCCCCGAGTCACGGGTTAAGAAATAAGCTTTTTTTAATTTTACTCTAATCTAAATACGGCTTTCCCAAGCATAGCATAGATAGTAGGGTGAATTAGTAGCTACTACAATTCACAAGTTAAAACTATAACTAAAGAAACAACCATAAATGATAATCCAAATTAACAAAGATGTAATTAATAAACGTTAATAATCATGTCAACCACAACCCTAGAAACTAGAGTGCTTAGTCACTCATGTTCATAGTAACAAACTTTCCAAGTATTTTGCATCAACAAATTACAAAGAAAAGATGAAGGAGTGAAGAACTCGATGATTTTCTCCTCCAAAGAATGTTCCCAACGTCTTCTCTCCTTCAAAAATATCCTCTTTAGGTATGAAGTGTGTTAAAAGTCAAATTAACGTTTATCCATGTATTTATACCAAGTAGGGTTGGGCCTAGACGAAATCTCCCTTTCCTAGCCGAAATAGGAAACTTGCAAACTTATTGCTTTTCATGTGTCGCACTGTGTGTCGCCCCGTGCGTCGCACTAGTGCTTTCTCTTTTAATTCTACTCTAATCTAAACATGGCTTTCCCAAGTATAACATAGATGGTGAATTGGTAGCTACTACAATTCACAAGTTAAAACTAGAATTAAAGAAACAACCATAGGATGATAATCCAAATTAACGAAGATATAATTGATAAATGTTAATAATCATGTCAACCACAACCCTAAAACTAGAGTGCTTAGCCACTCATGTTCGTAGTAACAACTTTCCAAGTATTTTGCATAAACAAATTACAAAGAAAAGATGAAGGAATAAAGAACTCGATGATTTTCTCCTCTAAAGAATGTTCCCAACGTCTTCTCTCCTTCAAAAATAGTCTCCTTAGGTCTAAAGTATGTCAAAAGTTAGAAATTAACGTTTTTGCATGTATTTATACCAAGTAGGGTTGGGCCTAGACGAAATCTCCTTCGAAATCTCCTTTTCCTAGCCGAAATAGAAAAACTTGCAAACTTATTGCTTTTCATGTGTCACATTGTGCGTCGCCCAGTGCGTTGCACTAGTGCTTTCTCCTGTCAGACCTAAAAAACCCAGTCTCTGAACTTTGGAAGTTTCTGACATAAAATTACACTAATGCGTCGCACTGCGCGTCGACAGTGCGTTGCACTAGTGCATTTCTTCACCAGTTGCTTCTTCCTTGAATTTTGACGTCCAGAATTGATCATCGACCCCCCGAACACAATCCCGGCTTAACCCCTTTGGCTTTTACCAGACTTCAAAGCTCCAAATAGCTCGAGTTAGATCCACAACATCTACATAACTCGGAATCGCTCTTACAAGGTATAAAACACACAATAAGTGCAAAACACTAACAATTAAAGCTCAAACACAATTAAAATATAGTGAATTAGAGTGCAATAAGCGACTAAAACATGAGATTATAGCCTACTATCACTAACTGACAATTTAGAACCAAATTCAAGATATTCCTTGGAACGTATTTAAGTTTCACAAAAGGAACCTCAAGGATAAACTACTATATTTGATGGAATATTAAGTCAGTCACGTAATTTGTCCCTTAACCTGAATGAACTTAACATGCGCCTTTAGTGCTTCCATTAGTTTAATAACTTGTATGTCCTTATATTCTATCAATAATATTTTCTGCTTACTTACTAAATATCATAAAAATTACGAAAACTATGAGTATTCCTCTAGAAAAATATTTTTTGTGACACCGCCAATATCTTTTACAATTTACATTCACTGAAATCACTTAATTGTGTTTAATCAATATATCTATCATACGGGTATAGATGATCCATTATCTTGTATTTGATAGAGCTTTCCAAGATTTATTCGCATGTTTTTATATTTACTACTAACGAGTTCCTTGGAGTTAGCGTGGTGGAAATAATTTATATTAAATTAATAAGTAGATAACACATTTTTTCATAATTTATATACACATCAATCACTTTATTATATTCAATTAATATATATTTATCTCAATTTATAATTTAATGTAGTTTGATGTAAACATCGTACATGATTGAATTTTTATCCTGACAAGTTGCATGATTTCTTCCACAGCTCCTTAGCTTACATACAATTTGGTGTCATGTACTAGAGTTACTTATAGTTTGGTGCCATGTACTAGACCTGCAAATTTTAGCTTACACTTCCGATAATCTAAGTTTTCCAACAAGGGGCAGATTTAAGGGAAGATGTAGGTTCAAGGACGAATCTAGTAGCCAAATAAAATATATTTAATGGAAATCTACTAAATATTAGTAATATTGATAATCAGTTGTTATTGTCTATTAATTTGATATTTATTATAAGAACTCATAAACTTAAAATTTTGAATCCGCTTTTGTTTAACCTAACTATCAGTTCCAAAATTAGTCTTTCATAGGTATGTTGTCATTGGGTTTGTTACATGGCACAACATTTATCATAATATGTTAAAAGAATTATGGAGTTAAGCTACAGGTAGGAAAGAGAGTCTTGGCGTAATTAGTAAAGTTGTTACCATGTGACCCGGAGGTCACGGGTTCGAGCTTTAGAAATAACGTATTGCAAAAATGCAGGATAAGACTGCGTACAATAGACCCTTATGGTTTGGCTCTTCTCTGGCCCGAACAATAAAAATCTGGGTCTTTATCCGCATTTCATGGAGTTATAGGAATCTTGGGTTCTAATGATGCTTGGTTATGTTCAGCAAGAGGGAGAATACAGAAGAATTGTTAAGGCTTGTGCCTTGTGCTAAGACTAATTAAAGGGGTGTATTTGATTTCTGTGACTTGTGTAAAGGTTAATTGTTTGATGGGGTTGTGTGAAATGAATGTGTCTGGAGAGAGAATTGTGTCCTTTTGATTTGGAACCCGTGACATCTACTGCTTTTGAGATGGTTTTTAGGGATACTATGGCTATTGCTTTGAAGAATTTTGTCGTGAATCACCCTGCTGGGAGGATATTAATTAATATAATTATCTCTCTTATTTGTGAAAATGTGAAAAGACGTGGTGTTTAGCCATTGAGAACTTTATATTGCTGAAGTTGATATACTGATGACGGGTTTCATCTACTGGACTGATGGTGATTTACGTCGGACTTTGAAAGCTAGCTAGTGGGGAAAGAATCATCAAGCTCACTGTAGGAGAGATATCTGTGTAACAGTTTAATTCTGGCTTGTCTGTCTGTTTAATATTTGTTGCATTGCTATATCAGTACTAAAAACTGTCCACGGGAAATAAAGATAGAGGAAGAGAATCACGCATCCGATGCTCTGAATTAAAGGGAAAACAAGATTTTCTTATCGATGCATTTTTGTTGTGCGTGAAACGTGTGTGCTTTTCTTGTTTATTTTCTGTTATAATTCTCCATTTCGGGATTCTTGCTTATTGGCTGGAAAGATCAAGCAATGCAATATGTATTTTCCGTTGTTGAAATGTGACTAATCTTTTTGATGTTATTTGTCTTGATTTTGTCGTGGTAGGACTCTTCCCAATATGATTGTTTGGAGAGATATGTTTTGTAGTTTGAGCAAATGTATAGCGGCCGGTATATATTTGTCGCGACCCAAATTGAAGGGCCATGACTGGCACCCAAACCATACCTAATGAGCACCAATGCAAATTTTATCTAATCTTTCTTATTATCTATAAGGGCCGACGAGATGAATATAAATGGTAGACATGAATCATAAACAACCAACAATGACAAATAATGACATGAACATATATAACATGGGCCGACAAGACTGTCATGAAGCTATATATAAGGTACGAGCTGACAAGCTATCATGAAAACTGTTCAATAAAAATTAGTCGACGAGGCAATCCAAACTATACATGAGTCGATACCTGTCTATGAGCCTATAAAGGAACATACGTGCTGCAACATTGCCGGAATAGGGCCCCGACATACCCATGATGTCTATAACAAAAATGCATACCAAGACCACGGCAAGTCCAGAGAAGGGATCTCGCCAATAACCGCTGAACTGGATAGCCTACTATGGTGGGGGAGCTTCTCCTACCCGTCTATCAGCACCTGCGGCACGACATGCATAATCCACAAATAAAAAAGATGTCAGTACGAATAAAGTACTGAGTATGTAAGGAAGAAAAGCGTAAGTAAGAACAATAATATAAATAGGGATAGAAAATATACAACCCGTAACATCTGAGTGCCTCTGAGGGCTACTGTGTATACACACACACACACATAAACTTTTAAAACATACGCCTTTTGAAGCATCATCATCATCATATCATACCCGACCGTAATAGGCTCGGTAGAATCGTACCCGACCACGTGAAGCTCGATAAAACCCAACTGATCAGTGGTTGCACAATAGGTGCTGTACCCAGCCAACTATAGCGGCTCGATAGAGATATATATATATATATATATATATATATATATGCGTGATGGACTCATTGGAATCATATTCTGAACCTTTCAGAGTGACATAAGATCGGTATCCTCCATACATGTTATTAGGACTTTGATAACATAAGAATAAAAGAAGTAACATCAACCTCAACCGTTCCATAAGAAGGAAAATAATGTAAGTACTGATAGCCTCTAAGAGTGGAGTATCTTTGGAAGCTCGTTCATTACATTATGTACAATCGGAGTCGTGCAAAAGAAGGAAAGGGATAGCGTCACATACCTTGTATATCCTGCCCAATCTCAAGCTATGCAAATGTCATGACTCCTTAGCCTACAATAAGTGAAATGACACTATCGTTATCGTTTGAGCATCGTAACTATTATGTATCGACTGCAACCTATTTTACAATGAAACAGACAACACATCCCCTATTTATATGACTTTACACAAGTTAAAACAATCACCAAACAGCCCAAACAACATCAATAATAATCATGTTGAGCCTCCCAAAATAGTCCACCAACCAACAACATTACTAACAAGCCTTTCGATATATATCTCACAAGTTCTAGCTTCAACGACTTAGCCGTAACTTGGATAATTTAAAGTACATGTAGGATAAGAGTTTCCTTACTTTTAAACAGAAAAAAAAACGCTAATTTGACCATAACTGACGACAAAATACCCCTCTGATGCTGCCACAAGAACAAGGAAGCGAAGCTAGCAATCAATTAGGATCTTTCGGCAGTAGAATCACTATAGAAGACTGGAAATCACCTAGGATTGATATTTAAAACTTGAGGAAGTATTTTTCAGAACATAAATTACTTAAAACAACCTCCCACATGAGCTGGAACAACACAAAAATCAGCAACAACAAGAAGAACAAGAAACTTACTAGTGCCACGAGATTCCCGACACTTGATTTGTGTTGTTTGTCTTTTGTTTTGGTCTTGGATCATGAGAGAACCTTGAGAGAGAATTTTTAGGGTTCTAATGTATGAATACACTAAAAATGAATGACTTAAAGTGGGGGTTGAGACGTGTTATATATATACATATGTCTCAATCGCCTATGTGGGCCCCATAGAGAGCTGCTTGGCGCAGTCTCGTAAAAACGCGAATATCTCTCTACTCCAAGATCATATCGATGAACGGTTTAATGCGTTGGAAACTAGACTCATAGATATTCAATTTGGTGGGTGGATCACCCCGTAATTTCAAGTAAATTGAGAGAAAAGCTTAGTGACATTTGACCTAAAGTTTAAGTAAAATTATGAACGTAAGTTGCGATAACTTTTGTTGATTTGTTTCATAACTCGTTTGACTTCAATACTTATGATACGGATATTACATGATTTAAATACCTTAAAGCACGACCTCTTGGGAATATTAATCACCTCTAGTTTTACCCGAAAATATGGGTTACAACATCCTTGATTCGTTTAACTTCTAATACTTGTTAACCACTCTTATACACCCTTGTATCATTTAAGACCAATAGGATTAACTTCTTATCATCTCAAAGATAATCTCTTCTTGGATTTATGTCGACTAACTTACGGCGTGATCTAACATACGCGAATATGGTTGTAACGCCCTCCCAACCTTAGGAACATTTGTCCTCAAATGTAAGGGTTTATGGGGAGTCTAACTCATCGTGGATTTTGACGGAAATTTCGACTGAGTTTCCCCTATAAAATGGACACTAGCCAAACTTGAGTTAAACCCAACCTATGTCCTTACAAGGCTATACAAAGCATTATGGATATGTACATTATCTGCATATCACCATTTTGTATTAAGAAAGAGTACTCTCAAGCTATTGCTTACCTCATAGAACCGTTTCACCTTCTAATGCATCCTGTGTCCCCCCAACTTCCTTGTTATCTTCAATATGGAACAGGTAAGGGTATTTAGACTTCATCTCCTCTTCTGCTTCCCATGTCATTTCTTCCGTATTCTTGTTCCTCCACAATATTTTGACGGAAGCTACATCCTTTGTTCTCAGCTTGCGGACTTGTCGATCTAATATAGCCATTAGCAGTTCTTCATATGATAGATCCTCTGTAACCTATACACCTTTGATAGGGATGACCTGAGAAGGGTCTCTAATACATTTACTCAACATAGATACATGGAATACTTGGTGGACAAATTCCAATTCGGATGGCAATTCTAACTCATAAGCAACCTGTCCAATTCGTCGAAGAATTTGTACGGCCCGATATACCGCGGACTCAGCTTACCCTTCTTCCCAAAATGCATCACACCCTTCATCGGCGAGATCCTCAAGAAAACCCAATCACCAACCTCAAATTCCAGATCACGACGTCGGACATCGAAATAAGACTTTTGCCTGCTTTGTGCCCTCCTCAGTCGCTCTTGTATCGCTTTCACCTTCTCAATGGCTTGGGGAATCAAATCTGGCCCATATAATTCTGTCTCATCGACTTCGAACCATCCAATCGGTGATCTACATCTCCTCCCGTACAGTGTCTCGTACGGGGCCATTTTAACACTGGAATGATAGCTATTATTGTAGGCGAATTCTATGAGTTCTAGATGGTCATCCCTAATTCCCCTTAAAATCTAGAACACATGCTCATAACATATATTTAAGTGTCTGAATGGTACGTTCAGCCTGTCCGTCAATCTGCGGATGGAATGCAGTGCTAAGATTCACTTGTGTGCCTAAACACTTCTGAAAAGACCTCCAAAAGTTAGCCGTAAATTGAGCTCCTCAGTCTGATATAATAGATACCGGCACACCATGAAGCCTAAAAATATCCTTGATATACAACTTCGCATAATCTTCAGCTGTGTAAGTTTTCTTAATTGGCAGAAAAATGGGCACATTTTGTAAATCGATCAACTATCACCTAGATGGAGTCAAACTTATGATAAGAGCAAGGTAATCCAATAATGAAGTTCATATTAATCACCTCTCATTTCCAGGTTGGAATCTCTATATTTTGAATCAATCCACCGGGTTTCTGATGCTCGATCTTTACTTGTTGACAATTAGGACACTGGGCTACAAATTCTGCAATAAACTTCTTCATGTTATCCCACCAATACTGCTCCTTAACGTCATGATACATCTTTGTCGAGCCGGGATGTATGGAATATTGGGACTGATGAATCTCAATCATAATCTTCTCTCGCAACCCTGCCACATTAGGCACACATAATCGGCCCTGGTATCTCAGTGCCTCATCTCCTCTGATCTTGAAAGCCTTAATTTTACACTGCTGAATGCTCTCTCTCAATCGTACTAAGGTAGGATCTTCATATTGTCGTGCTCTTACCTCGGCTACCAAAGATGATTCTGATGTATTTTGTACAGTAACACCTTCGTCATCAGAGTCTAACAATCTGATTC
The DNA here is from genome assembly GCA_002018475.1 of Nicotiana obtusifolia. Classification (NCBI taxonomy): domain Eukaryota; kingdom Viridiplantae; phylum Streptophyta; class Magnoliopsida; order Solanales; family Solanaceae; genus Nicotiana; species Nicotiana obtusifolia. The sequence goes on along the minus strand of MCJB01018195.1, from coordinate 26,973 downwards.
TCATATTGGCTAGTTGATGAAGCTCTTTAGCCGACCCTTATATACCTGCCTCAATGTGTACTAAGCTTCCCATTGACTTACGACTAAGAGAGTCTGCCACAACATTGGCTTTACCGGGATGGTACAATATCTCAACATCATAATCTTTTAGTAATTCAAGACACCTACGTAGCCTCAAATTCAACTCCTTCTGCTTGAAGATGTATTATAAACTCTTGTGATCTGTGTAGATGTCAACATGGACGTCGTATAAGTAGTGCTGCCATATCTTCAAAGCATATATTACTGCAGCCAATTCCAAATTATGAGTCAGGTAATTCTTTTCATGCTTCTTCAATTGTCTTGATGCATAAGCAATCACCTTTGCACGTTGCATCAATTCGCACCCCAAACCTATACCTGAGGCATCGCAATATACCACATAACCTTCTGTTCCTTCTAAGAGAGTGAGCACCGGCGCGGATATCAATCGGTTCTTCAGCTCCTGAAAACTACGTTCACAAGCGTCAGACCACTGGAACTTGGTAGCTTTCTGTGTTAACTTAGTCAATGGTGCTGATATAGAGGAAAACCCTTCTACAAACCCCCTATAATATCCTGCTAGCTCTAGGAAGCTGCGGACTTCTGACGGTGTTGTAGGTCTCGGCCAATTCTTCACTGCATCGATCTTCTGAGTGTCGACACTAATACCCTCGTCAAATATCACATAGCCAAGGAATTCTACTGAGTTTAGCCAGAATTCACATTTGGAGAGCTTAGCATAACTTACGATCCTGAAGGGTCTATAATACTATCCGCAAGTGGCCCGCATGTTTCGCCTCCTAACGAGAATACACCAGAATGTCATCAATGAATACGATCATGAACACATCAAGATAGGGCCTGAATACACTATTCATGAGATCCATAAAAGTTGTTGGGGCATTTGTTAGCCCGAACGATATCACCAAGAACTCAAAGTGTCCATATCTTATTCGGAAGGCCGTCTTTGGAATATCCTTCTCCTTAACCCTCACCTGATGATACCTTGAACGTAAGTCAAATTTGGAGAAATACTTGGCACCCTGGAGTTGGTCAAATAGGTCGTCAATCCTTGGAAGTGGATAATTGTTCTTTATAGTAAACTTATTCAACTGTCAATAATCGATACACATCCTTAACGACCCGTCTTTCTTCCGCACGAACAAGACTGGCGCACCCCAAGGTGAAGTGCTAGGCCTAATGAAGCCCTTATCCAGCAAGTCCTTCAACTGCGCCTTCAACTCTCGCAACTCTGCCAGGGCCATCCTGTATGGAGGGATAGAGATCGGTTGAGTTTCAAGCAACACATCAATGCTAAACTCAATCTCCTTTTCAGGAGGAAGTCCTGGGAGTTCATATGAGAAAACATGTGGAAATTCATTGACCACGGAGATTGATTGTAGAGTAGGCGGCTTCGCCTAAACACATCCCTAACGCGAACGAGATGATAAATGTAACCTTTTGGGATCATCTTCCCTGCCTTAAGATAGGAAATAAACCTACCTTTCGGCAGAACAATGTTCCCCTTCCATTCTATTACGGGTTCACCAGGAAACTAAAACCTAACCATCTTCGTACGACAACCAACATTTGCATAGCATGAGGCCAACCAATCCATTCCCATTATCACATCGAAATCAACCATTTCTAACTCAAATAAATTTGCCGAGGTTTGACGACTACAAATCATCATTGTGCAACCTCTATATAACCTTCTAGCAATCACAGAACCTCCTATCGGAGTAGATACCGCAAGTGGTTTACTTATTAATTCAGGTTCAACGCCAAACTCATTAGCCACAAAGGGTGTAACATATGATAATGTAGATCCCGGATCAATCAACGTATATACATCATAAGAAGACACAGACAATATACCTGTAACAACATCAAAAGATGAATCGAGATCATGTCGACCTACTAAAGCATAGGTCCGATTTTGAGTACCACTCGAACTTGGCACTGCACCTCTACCTCTACCATGACCTATCGACTGTTGAAAACTTCGTGCTGGAGGTCGAACTGATGAGGAAGATCCAGACATAGATCCAGTCGGCTGAGCCATACCACCACCTCCCCTGTTAGGACAATCTCGCATCATATGGCCAGGCTGTTCGCAAGAATAACACGCATCGGAACATCGATGGCACGGTCCAAAGTGGGCTTTGCCGCACTGATCACAATGAGGTATTAGGGGTCTCGTCTGATTAGTATCTCTATGATATTGTGAGCCTGATGCCTGCGAACTATGACCTGAACCAGAATAGGTAAATCGATCATACCGAGGCCTCTGAAATTGTGGAGGAGCACTAGCTACAGGTGGCGCCGAACTCCTCGAAGACTAGGGCCTTATACTACCTATGAAGTCATCAGAATACCCTGCAAATAATCCTCTTATGATGGCCCCTATCCTGCTCCCTATCTGTGCTTTGCTGGCGCTTACGATCCTCTAGTGTCTGGGCATAAGCCTGAATACGGGAAATATCCATACCCTCTACCAAGGAGGCTGTCGTGCACTTATTTATCAAATGTGGTCCCAACCAGTTCATGAACAGGTGTACCCTATCGCTTATCTCGGCCACCATATGGGGAACATACCTTGCTAAAGAATCAAACTACATACTAGACTCTCGCACATTCATATTACCCTATCGAAGGTTCAAGAACTTATCAGCTCTAGCTCATCGTATCTCAACTGGCAAGTAGTGACGAAGAAAGGCCTCAGAAAATTCCTTCCACATAGATGGAGGAGTGTTCAGACCCCTGGATCTCTCCCAATATCATACCAGAAAACCGCCAAAGCCCGTAATCGATAAGAAGCCAACTCTACTGCCTCCATATCACTAGCATGCATAACCCGCAGTGTACGATGAACCTGATCAATAAACGTATGCAGGTCCTCCTTGGGGTATGATCCGGTAAACACTGGAGGCTCTAGATTAATAAAATCACGAACTCTCGCACTAGCTAGTTTATCAGCAGCACCGGTATTCTGCCTCTGATCCTGAGCAGCTACCAAGCTTGTCAACAACTACACCGCATTGCGCATATTCTGGTCTGTAGTGCCAGACGGAGGAACTGGAGGTGCTAGGTGCCTCCTACTATCCTCTAGAGGAGACGGAATAGATGAAGTATGAGACAACATCTCACTCTGAGCCTCAGTTTGGCTAGCTTTGGCTGGAGGCACTTGACTGGTACCCTCTCCCGCAGCTGTATCAAGTCGTCTACTAATCACTTGCTTCCTAGTCGAAGGCATCACTGAAAGAAAACAAGGTGAATATTAGAGACGAACAGTTACGACTCAACTCTACGCACATCTAGATTCAGGAAGAAGGTAACAACCCTTAATGCCATGTAGCCTCCTGATTATAAACGTGGTGCGCTACACATCCATAATCAAGACTCTACTAGACACGGCTCATAGACAACCCCTAGGACAAACTGGCTCTGATACAAAGTTTGTCACTACCCAAACTGGAGGCCCATGACTGGCACCCGGGCCGTACCTGCCGAGCACCAACGCACATTTTATCTAATATTTCTTATTATCTATAAGGGCCGATGAGATCAATATAAATGGTAGACATGAATCCTAAATAACCAACAATGACAAATAATGGCATGAACATATATAACATGGGCCGACAAGGCTGTCATGAAGCTTTGTATAAGGTAGGAGCTGACAAGCTACCATGAGAGACTATACAACAAAAATCAGTCGACAAGGCAATCCAAACTATACATGAGTTGACACCTGTCTATGAGCCTCTAAAGGAACATAAGTGCTGCAACATTGCCAGTCATGGCCCTCCAGTTTGGGTCGTGACAATATTGTATTTTTTTAAGGGTAAACATGTGATACTAGCATGAATCTCTTTAACAAAATAATCTGTAGCATGTTAGCTTCTCATTAGAAGCTTAACTCTTTCTCCCAAACATTCTCTCGACCACTACTGTAGGTCAAAGTTGCTTTCTTATCATACCATTTGAAACTTCAAATGTGCCAACATTAAAAGTTAAGAGATATAAATGATATACTCAAAGGCATCTTAGCTTTTGGAAGGACCAGGCGGCAATTGCCTCCTGTATCCACCATGTAACTTAATCATGCTCATACATGTCAGTAGGAGTTGAGGCTCTTGAATCTGTCAAAGCTCTAGTGGGCAAAGTAGGGATGAAAATGGCTAGATACTTTTCTATGTCAATTTAAAATATTGTAGTAGACTGCAGTTTTAGAGCAACAGAGCATGCATGAGCGATTCTGCTGACTTATCTCTCTTTCCCTCAGTTAAAAAAAACAAATAAGTTGCAGTTCTCAACACGGAGTCATTGCTTTATTCTGAACAGAGATTCTTTGATATTGCTTCAACATAATCCTGCATGTATCATGTGCCATACCATGATTTAATTTCTATTTGCGTCAAACATGAGTAAATGTTACAGGCCCTAGTACTTTATATTTTCTTATGAAGTACTAAGATGATTTTATAGATCAGTATTGTGAGCATTGGTTAAATCATCATTGAATATCAACTTGTAAAGCCCCATAAATTTTGTAATACGATTGAGCCTAATTCAAGCTTAAGAGAATAAGTAGTGAGACATTGAAGTATGTACGGACCCATGCGAGGGTAGCGGGGTCATTGGGATACTTGAGCATAAGGTCATAAGGGTTGGAGGTCCCTAGGTTGAGTGGATAAATGCATGCCTTGGAGGGTTTAGAAAATAAAGAAGGAAGAGAATTCTTGTAGCCAGGCGTAGGTAGGATGCATAGCTACGCTGGCGTGCGTAGCTAAAACCAGGAATAAGAGAAGAAGAGAAGGAGAAGCTACAGCTGTGCGTAGTTGAAACCAGAGGGAAAACAAGAGGAGCTTCAGATGCGTAGCTAGTGTGCGTAGCTACGGACAACTCCTAAGCACCCCATTTTTTATAAAAAAAAGGAGGGTGGGATAGAGAACATTTGAGCAAGGTTTTGAAGCTTTGATATTTTAGAGAGAGAAAGAGTCAACCCCACATCTAATACACTTCAAGGTATGATTTTTTTTTTTTTTTACATCTATGATGTTATAACATCATTATATATTAGAACTAACACATATATGGCTCGAATCCATATGAATTCACTTGATTCTTGAAGAATCACAAAAAACACCAAAGAAGAGATTTGAATACTACAAGGATACAATACATACTAAAATTTCCCATGAACAAATCTTAAAAGATTAAGAAGAAAGACTAGAACATAACTAAACCAAATCATGCCGAAAACAAAATGAAAACCCTATATACTTAGTACATATTGTACTCACGTCCCTTCCGGGGCGTTGCGTTTCATGCCACGCTGGTACAAATAGATAGCACTTGAGCCACATCAGTAGGCCATCTACCAGCTGTTGGAGTCACTTCGCTTACTCCCGGAATTACTTAACTTTTGGTATGTGTACAGTCAGCTAGTTTGGGTATGGCATGGCCCTGTCCCATCCAGTACTTGCTCAATTCAGCACTCCTAGAGGCCTGTAGATATACACTGGTACAATTAGAATATTTTTATATGCCATCTTGTGTTAGCCTTTTCGGCTTTCCAGATTGTACAGTTCTTATCAGCTATGCTTATGCTTGTTCAATTTGTCAGTTTATATTCATGAATAGTAGATTATCAGCAAGTTTAGTAATGATCGACACTTAGTGCCCATCGGGGTTTCCTTCAAAAGGTAAATTCGTCTTTCCCAACCTCATTTATGAGATATAAATGAGTGTATATATGGTATTCATGATATTGAGAAGTAGTTGAATGTGAGTTATGATGAAACCCTAGTTGGATATTGATGATTGGTGAGAGGAACACATGAATAGTAACTTGGGATATTAAATGGAGATTGTTTTGTTGTTTATAACCCTACTAGACTATTAAGTACTATAAATGAGATTGTTAAGAATTGATGAACACATTTGGTAGGAATGATGAACCCTAAGTACCTATAATCAAGAGTAAAGACCTAAATGGATATTATTGAGCAACTCTTGACTCATGTTGGATATAATTGTGTAGGTTATGATTGGTTGAAGACCTTGGATACTTGCGGTAAAATTTTAGGACTATATTGAGGTATGTTGAAACATACTACCTCACGTAATTTTTCCTCCGTATTCAATATCATAAAATGGTTTAAAATTTGACTTTTAATTGTGGATCCTAGCTTATGGGGATGAGCAGGTTGGGATTATACCATTCCTTACATTATAATGGTTAAAAGCCATACATGAGTTATTTTATTGAAAATATAAGCGTAACATTTTTGAAATATCTTTACATGTTGAAGTGGAACTACTGAACTAAAAGATAAATTCTCATTTCGTTAATTTCATGAAATTGAAGAAGGTTTTCATTTAATTTTTGTTCAAATTGGTTGGAGCGATTATGAACACCGTAATTTTATTTGAAGTAGATTTATTTGAGGATTATAAGCTATGAATATATTTTAGAAAAGTCAAGTATTTTGGAGTTACTAGTGGAGACTACTGAGATTGAATTTGTTACCATGGAATTACGCACCGGTGTAGGGACATATTCCTAGGTTAAGACGAGTTTTGTGGGAGAGAGTCCCCTAATTTGTGGACAAATAATTATTACTAAATATAAGGAGGTTAAGTCGACACGTAGGATACTATGAGAAACCGCCCGGACAAGTAGGATCAGATACTTGTGGCTAGGTTGATCACCTAGTATTGTTTCTATTATGTCGGTGTCGGTATAGTGCTCCCGATAAAGGTACAACCTCACATGATTTTGGTTGAACTTAAAAGTTAAAGGAAATGACTTTGAAATATGTTTTACATTATTGTTTCATTTTCTTGTTTAACTCATGAATTGATATAAATGCTTTCTTGTTATATCAATGCTTTGCATATCTCTTGATCTTCTTTATTTATCTTGTCCCACTCTTTGGGAAAATGGTTCATCATTCATACTAGGAATGTGGAGCTTAGGTTTTTTGGCGAAATTTTTATTTCTATTTTCAGGCATGGGTCCTAAGCAGTGCGAGCCCCGTGGATAGGACAGCTCCACATCTCCAGTTGATACTTTTGGTGAGGCTCCATTTTTAATATCGTGGAGTAACATTTACTTTATGCTTTTGGGTCGCAGGGTTTGTCTCGGTCAACTATATATATTTCGTGTCATAGAGATTCCAAAGATAGTAGTAGTTTATTCTCTTGGGTTGTAAGCTACAGTTACTCATATGGCATGCATGAATGAACAATTACATTTATGTATTTTGTTTAATGAAGAGAATTATTTTAAAGGTTAAGTTTCATGTATGGATTTTATTGTTTAAATTATTTATGTTTCAAAAAGCTTTCGCATGCATATAAGAGAAGATTTATATATGGGTTTGGTTTGCTGTCACGACACAAAATCCCAATCCGTCGTGATGGCGCTTAATACACCGGATAGGCAAGCCGAATCATAACAATAAAGAACTAGAACAACATAAATTATGGAAATATCATAAGTCTGAAATCTCAATGTAATAAAGTACTACCAATACAAGGTAAATCCCCCTAGAAGTTGGTAAATACGGAGTCATGAGCTCTACAACGGAATAAAAGGTTGAAGACTAAACAATAATACTGTTTGAACTGAAACAACAATATATAAGAAAAGACAAGTCAAAACTGCGGTCAAGGATACAGCTTTACCTCGCCTCGCGTAACCCAGCTCAACAAGCGAATCTACTGCTGATAACTGGTCCCCACACTTGGATCTGCATAATTAGGTGCAGAGTGTAGTTTGAGTACAACTGACCCAATGTACTCAATAAGTATCGTAACTAAACTCGGCGAGTTAAAAGAAGCGAGAACAATAGATGATACTAATTATAACCTGTACAGTTTCATCATTTTAAACAAGTACAATACAATAATGAAATCAAGTCATAAACCATAGGAAGAAGCATCTCTCTGTGTGTGTATACAGTTATTCAAATACTCTTCTCAATCAATGTTTAACATATAAAGATGATATGCAAGTAAATCAGGTATTTAATCAGGAAAATTGCAAATAAAGATGAAATGCAAAATCCAAACAAAACACTAGCTAGATTTCCTCAACCTTTCGTGATAGCTACGTAATATCCTTAGTTTTATCCTTTTTAAAGATACCAGTTTATGACCAAAATGGAATTAATTATTCTATTATGGAAGCAGGGATCACACACGTTGGGTTAATCATTAAGGTCCATATCCGTACCAAACCACTGATCAGTTTCCTCAATATCCGCGTGTAGACCATCAAGAGAGAAACATGAGGGGGTGACCATAGAGGGATAGATCCATATGCATAGGCAAGCACGGACAATTCAATGTGCTACCAGCCCGGCGTGGTCACAGGCTCAATATCATAATCTGCTCGCCGTGGTCACATGCATCACAACACAATTCGCTTGGTGTGGTCACAGGCATAACAACACAAATTGCCCGACGTGGTCACAAGCATAATAACACAATCCGCCTGGCGTGGTCACAGGCATAACAACACAATACGCTCGGGGTGGTCACATACATAACAACACAATTCACCCGGTGTAGTCACAGGCATAACAACACAATCCGCCCCGCGTGGTCATAGACCTACACACCAAATCATATCACACAGAAGAAATATACAAGAATACTTGTATATGATGAATGAATATCAAATCTCATGCTCCTGGATTGGTATAAATGACATGCTAAAGTGTAGGCATGTTCAAGTTGTGCTATCATAGCTCAACTCGGCAATTTCATTACAGAATTATCATTTATCAAGTTCATTCGGGGACTCTATGTAGCCTCAAACATGGCTCAAATAATTCATCACGAGGTTATAAATAAGAGAAACATTATAGCTTAAGGTTTAACAAGCAACTCTAGGCATATTATAGCTTAAGCACTACCCCAAACGTGGATAAATAACGAGTGCTCGCACATGGGATCAAACCCCACATATGTGCGCACCTGTAGCAAATAGCTATCACAAATAATTTAGGCAATCAGTGCATCGACAAAGTTTAGGTAAGATACTTATCTCAAGCAAGCCAAATCACTTCGCTAACAAGCCCTTTCCGCACGCATCGATCTCCGGACGATCCGAATCTAGTTAATGTAATGCAGTACCATTAATAAAAGCTGTAGGAAGTGATTCCAAAAGGCAAAGCTAAGATCTTGAACTAAAATAAAAAAGTCAACCCAAAATATCAACCCTAGGTCCGCATCTCGGAACCCAACAAAATTCATAGATTTCGAACACACATTCAATTACAAGTCCAATCCTAACAAAATCATCCAATTCCGACCACAAATAGACTCTCAAATTCTCAAATTTCACTCTCCAATAATATAGTCCAAAAATTCTAAATTCTAACTTAGATTCATCGAAATTAGGCATAATAATCAATGTGTATTCAATATTTATGGACAAAAGTGATTAAAAGTCACTTACCTCATCAATTTAGGTGGAAACCTCTATAGAAATCGCCCTAGTCCGAACTTCAAAATCCTAAAAATGAGAAAAATAATGAAACCCTTCGATTTTATTCTTCTGCCAGTGATTCCGCATATGCGGACTCCATTTTCACATTTGCGAAAAAAATTCCCGCTTCTGCGAAGTCCACTTAAACTCCGACCTGCCGTGTTTGCGGCCAAAATCCCACTTCTACGGGTCCGCTTTTGCGATCCTAGTCGCGCTTCTGCGAGTCTGCACCTGCGGAACCTTTCCGCATCTACGGTGCAAGACTAGGCCATGTTTCTCCGCATCTACAACCCAAAATCCGCTTCTGTGGACTTGCAGATGCGATCCTTCTCTGCACCTGCAATCTTCTCCATCCTCCCCTTATTTTGCATATGCGGCCATACCACCCCAGGTGCGAAAGCACTAGAACCCTGAAGCTTCAGCCAACACTCCAAAACCAAAAATGATCTGATAACCATCTAAATCACCCCTGAGGTCCCCGAGACCCCATCCAATCATACCAACAAGTCCTAAATCACAACACGAACTTAGTCGAAGCTTCAAATCACGTCAAATAACATCAAAATCACGGATCGCACCCCAATTCATGTCTAATGAAACTAATAAATTTCCAACTTTTAAAACTAATGCCTAATCATATCAAACCAACTCTGATTGACCTCAAATTTTGCACACAAGTCAAGAATGATACAACAGACATATTCCAACTTCTGGAACAAAATCTGAACCCGATATCCACAAAGTTAATTCTCGGTCAAACCTCTCAACCTTCTGAACCTTCAACTTTCCAACTTTTGCCAAAATGCACCAAATCAACCTACGAACCTTCAAATCCAAATTCGGACATACACCTAATTCCAAAATCACCAAACGAAGCTATCGGAACCATCAAAACTCCATTCTAGAGTCGTATATACAAAAATCAAACTTGGGTCAACTCTTTCAATTTAAGCTTCTAACCTTGGGACTAAGTGTCCCAATTCATTCTGAAACATCCCCGGAACCAAGAAAACCACCCCGACAAGTCACGTAACCATAAGTGAATATAGAATAAGCATTATACAGGGAAACAAGGCTATAATATACAAAATGACCACCTGGGAAGTTACATTCTCCTCCTCTTAAACAAACATTCATCCTCAAACGGGTCTAAAATCATACCTGGAGCCTCAAATAGGTGTGGATAGCTGCCCCCATCTCCCGCTCGGTCTCCCAAGTATCCTTTTCAGCTGGCTGGCCTCTCCATTGAAATTTCATTGAAGCTATATTCTTTGATCTCAACTTTCGAACTTGCCGATTCAAAATGGCCTCTGGCTCCACATCATAAGTCAAATATCCATCTAACTATACTGTGCTAAAGTCCAAAACGTGCGTGGGATCACCATAAGGTACTTCTGGAGCATAAATACATGAAACACTAGGTGAACACCCAATAGACTAGGTGGCAATGCAAGCTTGTAAGCCACCTCTCCAATCTTCTCAAGTATATCAAAAGGGCCAATATACCGAGGGCTCAACTTTCCCTTCTTCCCGAATCTCATCACACCCTTCATGGGCAAAACTCTGAGCAAAACATTCTCACCTACCATGTATGAAACATCACGAACCTTCCTATCAGCATAGCTCTTCTGCCTAAGCCGCATTGTACAAAGCTGATCCTGAATCAACTTGACTTTCTCCAAGGCATCCCCAACCTGATCGGTACCCAACAACCTCTCGGCTCAAACCAACCAACTGGAGAACGAGACCACCTCCCATATAATGCCTCATAAGGAGCCATCTGAATACTAGATTGGTAGCTGTTGTTGCAAACTCTGCAAGCAGTAAGAACTGATCTTATGAACCCCCGAAATCCATAACACAGGCGCGTAGCATATCCTCCAAGATATGAATGGTGTGCTCGGATTGTCCATCTGTCTGGGGTGGAATTTTGTACTCAACTCAACCCGCGAGTCCAATTCTCGCTACACTACTCCCCAAAATTGCAATGTAAACTGTGTGCCCCGATCGGAGATAATGGACACCGGCATGCCATGAAAACAAACAATCTCAAGATATAAATCTGAGCCAGTCGCTTTGAAGAATAAGTAATCATAACTGGAATGAAATGTGCAGACTTGATCAGTCTATCCACAATGTCCCACACTGCATCGAATATCTTCAAAGCTCGTGGGAGCCCAACAACAAAATCCATGGTAACCCGCTCCCACTTTCACTCGAGAATCTCAAGTCTCTGAAGCAAATTGCCCAGCCTCTGATGCTCGTACTTCACCTGCTGACAATTCTACTCCACTATATCTTTCTTCATTCTTCTCCACTAATAGTATTGCCTCAAATCTTGATACATATTAGTGGCACCCAGATGAATGGAATACCACGAACAGTGGGCCTCCTCAAGAATCATCTCACATAACCCATCCATATTGGGTACACAAATTCCACCCTGCATCTGCAATACCCTATCATCTCCAATAGAAACCTCTTTAGCATCACGGTGTTTCACCGTGTGGGTCGTCATACTAACGCTCTCTGAGGCACTCAAACAAAGAAGACCGAGAAACCACACAAGTAAGAACCCAGCTAGGCTCTAAAACATCTAACCTCACGAACTAATTGGCCAAAGCCTGAACATCCAATGCTATCGGCCTCTCACCAACTGGAATATATGCAAGGCTACCCATACCCTCAGGTTTTTTGCTCAAGGCATCGGCCACCATATTGCCTTTTCGGGATGATACACAATGGTGATATCATAGTCTTTTAACAGCTCTAACCACTCCCCTGCCTCAAATTAAAATCCTTCTACTTGAACAAATGTTGAAGACTCCGATGATCCATAAATACCTCACAAGACGCGTCATAGAGATAATGTCTCTAAATCTTCAATGCGTGAACAATAGCTGCCAAATCTAGATCATGAACGGGGTAGTTCTTCTCATGGGGCTTCAACTGGCGCGAAACTTAAGCAATCACCCTACGCTCCTGCATCAAGACACACCAAATACCAATCCAAAAAGCATCACAATAAACTGTATATGAACCCGATACTAAAGGCAAAACTAGAATTGGAGTTGTGGTCAAAGCAGTCTTGAGCTTCTGAAAGTTCTCTTCACACTCGTCGGACCACCTGAATGGAGCACCCTTCGGGGTAAATCTAGTCAAAGGTGCAGTAATAGTCGACAAAACGGCGATAATATCCGGCCAAACCAAGAAAACTCCGAATCTCAGTAGCTAAAGACGGTCTGGGCCAACTCTAAACTGCCTCAATCTTTTTTGGATCCACCTTGATCCCCTCACTGGGCACCACCTACCCCAAGAATGGCACAGAATCAAGCCAAAACTCACAACTTGGAGAATTTAGCATAAAGCTTCTTCTCCCTCAAGGTCTTAAGTACAATCCTCAGATGCTGCTCATGATCGTCCTGGTTGCGCGAGCACATCAGTATATCATCAGTGAATATTATGACAAAATAACCAAGATATGGCTAGAATATACTATTCATCAGGTGCATGAAGGCTGCTAGGGCGTTGGACAATCCAAATGACATCACAAGAAACTCGTAGTGACCATAGCGGGTCCTGAATGCCATCTTCGGAATATCAGAATCCCAAATCTTTAACTAGTGATACCCAGACCTCATATCGATCTTAGAGAACACTCTAGCAACCTGAAGCTGGTCAAATGAGTCATCAATGCGCGGTAGTGGATACTTGTTATTAGTTTTAACTTTGTTCAACTGCCTGTAATCAATGCACATCCATATAGTACCATCCTTCTTCCTTATGAATAGAACCGGTGCACCTCAAGGCGGCACACTAGGCCTAATGAATCCCTTATCAAGTAGCCCCTACAGTTGTTCCTTCAATTCGTTCAACTCTATTGGTGTTATACAATACAGAGGAATAGAGATGGGCTGAGTGCCCGGCGCTAGATCAATACCAAAATCAATATTTCTGTCGGGTGGAATGCCCGGCAGGTTTGTAGGAAATACATCTAGCAAGTCTCTCACTATCGAAACTGACTCAACGGTAGGAGCATCAGTACCAACATCCTTCACAAAGGCCATATATGCCAGATTTCCCTTCCCAACCATCTGTTGGGCCTTCAAATATGAAATCACTCTACTGGGAACATGGTCCAGGGAACCGCTCTACTCAACCCTAGGCAACCCCAGCATTGCCAATGTCACATTATTAGCGTGATAATCCATAATAGCGTGACATGGTGATAACCAATCCATGCATAAAATCACATCAAAATCAACCATGTTAAGCAGTAAAATATTAGCTCTCGTCTCTAATCCTCTAATAGTCACTGCACAGGATCGGTTCACACGGTCCACAATAATAGAATCACCCACCGGTGTACATATATGAACAAGCATAACTAAAGAATCACGGGGCCTATCTAACTAACGAGCAAAGTATGATGACACGTATGAATAAGTGGAACCAGGATCAAATAATACTGAAGCATCCCTGTGGCATACTGAAATAATACATGCGGTCACGACATCGCAGGCAACTGCCTCTACTTGGCTGGAAATGCATAGCAACGGGCCTGGCCACCACCTGATCGACCTTCCCATCTAGGGTGGCCTCGAACTAACTGGGCCCTACCCCGAACTGGCTGTGCGGGTGGTGTAGCTGCTGCTGCTGGAATCATAGGCTGAGAACTATGTTATGGGACCCTACTCAATAGTCTAGGGCAATCTCTCTTGAGATGACTCAAGTTTTCGTACTCATAGCAACCCCTCCTGACAGGCTGCTGACCCCGATAGCCCGAAGAACTGCCTGTGGAAACCTGAGTAGATGGGGCACGGTAAGAACTCTGTACCGGTAACGCACTGAATGATGACTGAGCAGAGTGTGCACTATAGGAACTGTGGCTAACTGAAAAACCACGAGGAACATGGCGAGCTGCCTGAACGGGTCTAGAAGGACGACCTCTACTATAATAGGACTGGCCTCTAGATGAGGCATTGCTGAAACCACCTGAACTACGAGGCTTCTTAGCCTTCCGCTCTTCACGTTCCTGCCTGCGGACTAGCTCTAAACGTTTAGCAGTATCGACCACCTCGTCAAACCTCGCACCCGTCGCAACCTTTCGGACCATAATGAAGCGTAATCTATAGTTGAGGCCATTAATAAACCTCCTAATCTTCTCCGCCTCAGTGGGAACAACCGTACCGCAGGATGAGCCAACTCTGAAAACCTCATCTCATATTGATTCACTATCATACCCTCCTAGCGTAGTTGCTCAAACTGCCTACGTAACTTTTCTCTACAAGTCCGTGGGACAAACTTCTCTAAAAAGAGAATTGAGAACTCATACCATGTAAGTGGCGCTGTATCGGCTGCCTGCTTAACTCATAAGACTACCACCATCTGTAAGCTGCTCTTATCAGCTAAAAAGTAGTAAATGAAACCCAACTGGTGTGCAAAATACTCGATATGTGAAGAATCCTCTAACACCAGTCTATAAAATCCCGGGCATCCTCCGACTCTACTCCACTGAACTCTAGGGGCTTAAGTCTCCCAAACCGCTCCAATCTCTTCTGCTCCTTATCACTCATATAGGGACCAACCTCGGCCCGAGCGGTAGTAACTGATTGATCTGTCAGTACACCCGGTGTTTGGAGTCCTTGAGCTAGCTGCTTTGGAGTATGGGCGGCAGGAGTCTGGTAACCTCCCCGGCCTGTGAAGTGGGTGGTGCAGCTAGAACTGAGACTACATGAGCCAGGCTCGTGCACACAGTCATAATCTGGGCTAAGGCCTCCTGAAGGCCTGGGAACATAATGGGAATTGCTGGTGCATGAGTTGGTCCCATCGGCATAACCACATCCTATACTTGCTCCTGAGCTGGAGCACCTGGTGGCTCCACAGGTGCTGCTCTGGCTGTAGTACGAGCCACATCTCGGCCTCTACCATGGCCCCAACCTCTCGCCTCCTAGCTGGTGGTACTGGTGGTCATCCGCCTGATCCGGTCGCACGTATCCTCACCATCTGTGAGAGAATACAAGAGTCAAGGCAAATTGCGGAAATAATAAATTCGCACGACAAGAATACAAGAAAGTGAAGTTTCGTAACAGTTCAGTAGCCTCCTGAAGATAAGCACAGATGTCTCCATACTGATCCGCAAGACTCTACTATTAATTTGCTCATGATTCATAATACCCATACACCTAGGGCTCTAACACCAACTTATCACGACCCAAAATCCCAACATATTGTGATGGAGCCTAATACACAGGCTAGGCAAGCCGAAACATAACAATAAAGAAGCAGAACAACATAAATTATGAAAATAGCATAAGTCTAAAGCCTCAATGTAACAAAATATTCCAGTACAAGGTAAATTCCCCTAGAAACTGGTAAATACGGAGTCATGATCTCTACAACAGAATACAAGTCAGAAAACTAAATAATTATACTATTTGAACTGAAAAAACAGTACATAACAAAAGACAAGTCAAAATTGCGGCCAAGAATGCAGTTCTACCTCGCCTCTCGTAACTCAGCTCAACAAGCGAATGTACTGCTGATAACTAGTCCCCACACCTGGATTTGCACAATTAAGCGCAGAATGTAGTATGAGTACAACCGACCTAATGTACTCAATAATTAATGTAACTAACCTTAGCGAGGTAAAAGAAGTGAGAACTGTAAATGATAGTGACTATAACTTGTATAGTTTCATCATTTTAAGCAAGTACAGTACAATAATGAAATTAAGTCATAAAGTACAAGAAGAAGCAATTGTGTGTGTACAATTACTCAAATATTCTACTCAGTCACTCTTCAGCATATAAAGATGATATGCAAGTAAATCAGGTATTTAATCACGGAAATTGCAAGTAAAGATGATATGCAAAATCCAAATAAAACACTGGCCAGATCTCCTCAACCTTTCCATATTAGTACCAAATCACTTATCAGTTTCCTCAATATCCGCTACACCATCAAAAGAGAATATGAGAGGGGAACCATAGAGGGATGGATCTATATCCACATGCAAGCACGGCCAATGCAGTGTGCTACCAGCCCGATGTGGTCACGAGCTCAATATCATAATCCGTCCGGCATGGTCACAGGCATCACAACACAATCCGCCTGGCGTGGTCATATACATAACAACTCAATCCGCCCGTTGTGGTGACAGGCATAACAACACAATCTGCCCGGCATGATCACAGGCATAACAACATAATTTGCCCGACGTGACACAGGCATAAAGTCCAAATTATATCACACCCAGAAGCAAATATACAAGAATACATGTATATGATAAATGAATATCAAATCTCATACTCCTGGACTAGTATAATGACATGCTAAAGTGTAGGCATGTGCTTAGCTCAACTCAGTAATTCCATTACAGAGTTAGCATTTATCAAGTTCATTTGGGGATTTAGCCTCTATGTAGCCTCAAACATGGCTCAAATAATTCACAACGAGGTTACAAATAAGAGAAACATTATAGCTTAAGATTTAACAGTCAACTCTAGGCATATTATAGGTTAAGAAATAGCTTGAACATGGATAAATAATCCGGTGCTCGTAAATGGGCTCAATCCAACACATGTGCGCACCCATAGCACGTAGCTATCACAAGTAATTCAGGCAACTAGTGCCTCAACCAAGTTTAGGTAAGATACTTACCTCAAGCAAGCCAAATCACTCTACTAACAAGCCCTTCCCGTGCGTATCGATCTCCGGACGATCTGAATCTAGTCAAAGTAATGCAATACCATTAATAAAAGTAGTGGGAAGTGATTCTAAAAGAGAAAGCTAAGATCTTTAACTCAAATGAAAAAGTCAACCCAAATAGTCAACCTGGGCCAATACCTCGGAACCCAACAAAATTCACAAATTTCTAATACCCATTCAATTACGAGTCCAATCATACCAAAATTATCTAATTCTGACCAAAAATCAACTCTCAAATCATCAAATTTCACTCTCTAATAACATAGTCCAAGGATCCCCAAAAATCGCCCTAGTCTAGGTTGGAACCTCTCCAAAAACCGCCCTAGTCTGAACTTCAAAATCCCAAAAATGAGCGAAATAACTAAACCCTTCGATTTTATTCTTTTGCTAGCGATACCGCATCTGCGGACTCCATTTTCGCATCTGCGATACCGCTTTTGCAGAAAAAAATTTCCCCTTCTGCGAAGTCTACTTAAACTCCGACCTGCCGCTTCTACAGCCAAAATCCCGATTCTCCGGGTCCACTTTTACGGTCCTTGTCGTGCTTCTGCGCGTCCGCACCTACGGAATCTTTCTGCATCTCCGGTGCGAGCCCATGCCATGCTTCTCCGCATCTCCGAATTGCACCTGCGATCTTCTCCAGCCTCTTCTTACTTCGCATCTGTGCAATATCGCCGCACCTACGGCGCCGCATCTGCGGCTATACCATTGCAAGTGCGAAAGCACCAGAACCCTGAAGCTTCAGCCAACACTCCAAAACCAAAAATGATCCGATAACCATCCAGATTACCCCGAGGCCTCTGGGACCTCATCCAAACATACCAACAAGTCCTAAATGACAACATGAATTTAGTCAAAGCCTCAAATCACGTCAAATAGCATTAAAATTACGGATCACACCCCAATTCAAGCCTAACAAAACCAATGAATTTCCAACTTCTAAAACTAATGCCGTATCATATAAAACCAATTTCGTGACCTCAAATTTTGCACACAAGTCATGAATGACACAACAAACCTATTTCAACTTCCGAAACCAAAATTCAAACTTGATATCCATAAATTCTACTATCGGCCAAACCTCTCAACCTTCCGAACTTTCAACTTTCTAACTTTTGCCAAAATGCACCAAATCAACCTACGGACCTCCAAATTCAAATCCGGATACACGCCTAAGTCCAAAATCACCATACGAAGCTATCAGAACCAGCAAAACTCCATTCCGGAGTCGTTTACACAAAAGTCAAACTCCAGTCAACTCTTTCAACTTAAGCTTCCAACCTTGGGATTAAGTGTCCCAATTCACTCCGAAAAATCCGCGGAACCAAACCAACCACCCGGGCAAGTCACGTCACCATTAGTGAACATAGAATAAGCATTATACAGTGGAACGGGGCTACAATACATACAAACAAGTGGCCGGGTCCGTAGATTCACTCGGGTCGAGTAGTGTTCCGAGTGCCGGTCGTGTGGATTTGGATCGTGACACGACTGAGATTTTTAGGTCAATTTCGGGCTTCCTTCCAATGAACATATGCGTTTTTTGAGATTAACTCCTTTTTTCTGTACGAGTTAGTGTCTGTCTTGTTTGTACTATCAAAGTTTGACATGGTCTTTTAACTGGCCACTCAAGTGCAGTGAGTTGTTTTTTCCGTTCAGCCCTTAAAGCCCGTTGTTGATTAGATTTTTCTCTGCCCGTCATCGTGGTTATAGAAGTTATTGTAGTAGTAGTTTATGATACTGCATATTCTTCTCATCGTTTTCACCTTCAACAGATACATGGACAATTCGCGAAACAAATTGGAACTATCAAGGAGGTTTACTATAAAATGTCCTTTCATTACCTAAGAAACAAGAATTGTTGGCAAAAATCAAGTCTGTTCCCTGAGAAAATATATTCCTGTAGTCAGTTTCTTGTTATATATCTTGTAACCATCAAATTATGCTTACTCTAGCATTGATTACTCGGTCATTATCAAACTGAGAACGATCTTTTTCTGTTTGTGAAGATCCCACTAGAGTGCCTTCTAGTAGGCCATGAACTATATCAAAATCATTCTCAACGAGTCCATAAGAAGTGATCCAACTTTTTCAATGGGTCCGGATAAAGACCAAAGATTTTGAGCGATCGATCCAAGCTCAAAATTATTGCCATTTCAAGTTAACCATGAGGATTTTCCCTAGAGGTTGTCATAATTATTAGTCAGGTGTTTAAGTTCTACAATATTTCCGGGAAAGAAGATGTGCCACTTTTAGATTTTTCTTATAGCAAACACTACGAAATTGTAATTGTCTTTTCATGAAAAACTTTATTATTCAATAGTTGCAGTTGCGTAAGTCATTTTTACATATTTTTTAGTGGTACAGGAAGCCAAGGACAAATGGTCCTGATGCAATGGCAGTAGAAGCAATGCAGAAAATGGAGTCTCACCTTCTCCAATTCAATTCTTGCCGGTCATTGACCATCAAAATGTCTTGATTGGAATTGTTACATTACATGGGGTGATCTTCGTAGGCTTGTGAACTTCACACTCTCTGCATCAATGATCGAGTCATTTAGTCGTTGCACATTTTTGGTTTCTTTTTCACATGTTGTTAAGCTGATGATTTACTTAATGTAACATCAACAAAGTATAGTCACGTTATTAGAGGAAGAGCCCAAATCTTGATATTCCCCACCAGGCACATCCCCCGTACAAAGTAGAACTAGCACCAGCTTCCTCCATACATGCAAGAGTAAACATTATTACGTAAAATTTTCAAAAAGAAGCTTAAAAATGAAAAGCTTAAGTGCGTTTGTGTGTGCTCAACGAATAATACATTGAAATTTCCTGAGTTTCTTCACGGAGTAAACAAATAACAACTACGCCTCAGTCCCTCAGTCCCAAACAAGTTGGGTCTGCTAATTTATCATAAAATGCGCAACCCTTCTCCTTTACATGGACATGGAATCGACAATGGGAGCAAATTCTAATCGCGTTATTCTTCCTCACTTCTATAGAAGTTAAAGTTTAATTGCCATTGCACCTTAAGGTGTTGTTCCTTCTGACACCTTACAGGTTCTCCTCAATCACTCTCTTTTCTTCACCCCTACCGCAACGAGGGGAACACAGAAAAGTTCTAGGTGGTGTTGGCAGAGGATAAAAACTGGACGCTGATTTTTAATTATTCTTCTACAAACAGGAAATTGAACTGAAGAGTTGAAGCAGCGGCAGATTTACCTTGGGCTCAGGGACCTGTCATAGAAAAAATTTATTGTGCATCATATCATATCATATTATAAGTGTGAAAACTTTTAGGTAAAATTAATTTACTAAAATATTCATAAAAAATTTAAATGTCAATTTTACCTCTCACTTAAATACTACTCCCTGCATTCCAATTTATATGAACTTGTTTGACTGCGCAGTTTTATATAAAAGCTTCTCATTAAGAGTAGAATTGAAAGTTTAAACTAAATTGTTTACAATTTTAGAAAGAGGTCATCTTTTTGGAACGGACCAAAAAGAAAATAGGTTCACGTAAACTGAAAAAGTTAAAGTATTTCTTTAATTTTGTATCAAAAATTTATCTTCCAACAAAAGATATATTAAACTGTGCAACAATGAATCAGGTAAATGGGTATCGACAGGAGTGGATAAGTTCCTTATAGCTACCACTTACTGCAATCTATTCAATGCCTTAATTGCTTTTCATTGTCCTATTTATTCAATTTTTTGGAGTTCTTTTGAACTTCCAAAAGTTAATTTTATAAACTTACAAATATCTCATACTATTGAACTAGTGCCATTGACGTTCTCTTCGAGGAGTTTTAACACCCATTCTTCTTCTCCGTTATTCATCTTCTAATCATCAACGTGATGTTGTTTTATGCGTCTGCGTCATGGATTTCATTGATATTGTTCATGCATCAACTCTAACCATCTAAATGAGCAATTATTTTCATAATTTTATGTTTCGTAATTTTTGTAACACATAGGCCTGTTCCAAATTAATGTGTTAACAATTATTTTTTCTTGACAGTATAGATGATAAATCTGGCACATAAAAATTGAAATGATGTATATTTGTTGCTTTTTAGGTCTAATTGTTGGAAAAGTACTGCATGCACGACAACCTTTCTTTTTGTCTGTTATATATTTATTTTTATTTTTCTAGTGATTTTTGTTTCTAGCTTGAAGATTTTTTTTTAAATTAAAATTTTTCGATGTTGCTACTTCTCCTTTGTTGCATCATCTTTAGATATTCTAAAATAACAGAGAGCACCAATATATAATTATTTATAAATTTATGTGAAGTTAGTATTTGAATATATGTCGGAAATTATACTCTTTTACATATATTAAATGAAAATAAAAATTATTGTAGTGATTTGGTCATGATAACCTGTGCAAATGCTTAATGTGTTTAACATTTGAATAGTTTTACTTTAAATTTAGTTTTATCTTTTTATGTTCTATAAATTTTGGTGGGTTAGTCAATACCAATTATTTGACAACCGTAACAATTGAAGTAGTACTATTGGGTGTGGCTGAAGAACTAAGAGCTAGAGCTCTTCAATCAGGGTGTCATGCTTGATCGTTTTAATTGGAAAAATAAGATTGCAAGAATTCTAAGAACTGGTCTCAATAGTTAGCTTTTTAATGACAGGTAAATGCAAATGATTCATGAACAATATTGGATTTCAGTTGATTCTACTATAATTTCGTTGTCTTGACGTGTATAAGCTTTTTGATAATTCTCACAGGATAATACGTGTCATATTGTACAAATTGCTAATTAAAAATTAAATAGACACCAAGAGTTCTAGTCATGACATACCAGTTGAAACGTGAGAATGAAACATATATCAAGAATATTATTTTAAATAAAATATTACATGTAAGATATGATTGTATTACATGTTTGGACATAATAACATAAAAATTAATTTTACAGTACTTTGTCACATTGTATTAACCAGCCTCAACTTCACAGGTTTTGAATATGTCAAATAGTTCATCACACTCATGTATAATTTAATACAATAAAATTATTTTAAAAAGTTTGTATTAATTGACATAGGATACACGTGCAAACGCACGTGTCCAAAAACTAGTTACACTAAAAGTGAGAACATCTAAATATTAAGGTTGAATTACAAAATTGACCATTAAAATTTGAATGACCATTTTGTTCTTCACCAAAAAAATCCTTCTATTAAATGAATAATGAATAATTTCAGCTGTATTTTATTAATTATTATTTAGAATATAAACCTTTTCACATTTCATCTTCTTGTAGCTCTGTAACATACTCCTTCATTGATAACCTCTTCGTTAGTATAAGAAATTGTAGAATATGAGGTGTTGTATTAAGTAATTAAATGTAGGTTAATTCAATTAATAAATTTGTGAAAGAAAAGAGCAAAGAACATCAAGCAAGAAAGAACTACATAAAGGCAAGACATCTATTTCCTTCATGGAACTTTTGCGCGCGGTTACAGATTTCTTTTAATCTTAACATTTTCGTTTTCTTACTTCTTTTCTTTCCTTTCCTTTCTTTCCCTCGAAGAAAAATTTGTAAGAAGTAAAAGAAATTGAGAGTTGAGAATAATGTAAGACCTGATTTATATTGGAATCAGAATGGTTTCAACTACCACTACCTTCAAGCTTCACGGATGATGAGGACTACCGTCTACCTATGGCGCTACCGCGCTAGCAGAGATTCGTAAGATATGGGGGTACTAATTGATTCATTCTTTATAAACTACTATGATTGCAATTTTTGAGATGAAATAACAATGTATAATTTTTTACACCAAGAAATTATAATATTTGTGTATTTTGAGGGCGTGTCAAATGATATCTTGGCCTCTTCAATTTTTCTGTTTAGTTATTTTCAAAAAATTTGTCCCTTGCATTTTTATTAAGGTTTAGAGTTTTTAGTTTTTATGAGTTTTATTATAATTGTGAATATTGAAAAGTATCGAGCGTGAGCTGCAAGGACTACTAACTGGACACAGCAGCAGCAGTGGCTATTGAAATCTGCCAAAGGAAGAACTATTCAGGCTCGACTAATCAAAAGGATTTATGTAGAATATGTACATGCTAATGGACAAAGAGAAACAATAGAGTCTTTTAGAAGATAGAAAGAAATGAAGAGAACTTGGTAAGGGAAATTGTGGGTGTATGCAATGTCAGAGCCACAGCTGGAGTCAAAAGTTTGTTGCAAAAGCTCTACTTTTAGATATGCTCAAGTTAGGGATAGGAAAGGGGGTGTCAGATAGCTGCTATACTATAGGACCGGTTGTGTTATACTATAGGGCGGTTGCGTTATGATGGGCTGCTCTCCTCTTTCTTTATTTCTGTGTTCTTTTGTATCTTTTCTCGTCTCCCCATCCATCAACCCTCAGGCATGATAGTCACCATCTCTTAACAAAGACAAATACCGAAAAGGAAAGGAAATTTCACCAGTAAGTATAGAATAGAATTTTCTGATATCATCATTCATCAGTTAAATTGCTCAACAAGTTTCTCAAATATTTGAGGCCTTTTGTGTTTTCTTGATAATATCTAGTCGGATGTGACAGCACTTTTTAGCTTAACGCATCGAAATTTCGTGATTTTACGGGTGATGATGCGTTTCTAGAACGAAAGAAACAACCAACAGAAAGTGACATTAAAGAAGGATTCGTAAGTCACACACCAGAAAAGAATGTCAATGTGTGTTCTAATTTGATCGACCACTAAAGGAGGCAGCTTCGTTGTATTGACATATGCTTCGAGTAAGGTTCTAAAGGATCGATGATGAGGAATGAGGCAAAGGGATGTTTTTCCTTTTTTCTTTTTGGTCTTAAGTATGTTTAATTTCATAAGGTTGTATACATTGACTATAAAACGAAGGCAGAGTACCAAGAAAAGTCATTTGATAGGTGTTAAAGAATAAGAAGATATTTATTAAACAACTACAAAGCTGTCTCAAATGTAAAAACAGAAAGATATAAGAATATACAAAAGAGTTTCTCAAATAATTGTGGGTTTACACAGGGATCTGCACAATGGATTGCTTATTCGAAAACCCTAATTAGTTAGGCTTGATGTTCCAGTAGAAGAATGTTAGTGTTTGACCAAAAAGTATAATCTCCGGTTAAACTATTAAATTTATGTAGTACGGGGTTAAATCTAATTAAGAATAATAACTTTAGATATTAAGCACAAAAATGTATAGTAGATGGGACCGAGTCCGTATATAGTTGGTGACAATAAATGTAAAACACTCTTAAAGCAAGAACATTAAGGTTGATATAACTAACAATAAATGTCGATAAATGGTATTTAAGTAAATAAAGAGAATGATTCACCCAATAATGGATGGGTGTGACGAATATTTTGCCTGACAATGATGAATGACAGATAGATCCAAGATTCGCATGAACAATCCTCGGATCTGATGGAAAGGTGGGGAATAATATACGAACAAGAATATTTGTAAAAAGGTAATCTTCGTGTTTTTGCAAGAGAGAGAGTCTTCTTCTCAACAGTGTTCTTATCAGAATGAATATTACATGCCCCTATCATTGTCTCTTCTTTCTCTGTATATGGAGCCTTTTTCCTAGGAAACCCTAATAGTACAAATGCAGGGAATATCCACTAGAATATTCCTTTTAAGTACCATATCCTGACAAATTAGTTGTTACAAGTCTTATCATCAATAGTCAATCTCGACCTCGACCCTTGTTGACATCTTGACTGCGATCTTTGTCGATATCTTGACCACGACTCATGTCGGCACTTCGGCCATTGATCTCGCCGCGTCTTGGGCTAGCTCGACCGATAACTTTCTTTAATGCTGTTACGCTAAATATTCTGAAAGATTTTGGCCTATACAGTTAGTCCCTCCGCTTGTTAAGGCCGAGCTCGGACGACCTTGATGAGCGGACTCTATTTGTCGTAGTTGACAAAATTGGGCGAGCGAGTTAGGTAGCGGCGCTTTGGGCGAGGTGGCAGCATGACTTTTCATGAGCTGCAAACTTTGGGGATGCATTATTTCGAAATGACGTCATGTCAACATGCGTCATTATGATGCATTTTCCCAATGCTTTGTGTCATTTCCTACGCCTCTGCAATTTCGAGACCTACGCTGGTAATGATGGCCTGATTTCTTGGTCTTGGTGCTTGAACTTTTATAAATAGGGATCAGAGGCCATTTGTGTTTGTTTTGCATTCTCCTAATATATAATCCCCTGTGTTTCTTCTAATATCGAATCCCTGTGTTTCTTTTCTTCATTCTCCATGTTGAACCCTAGTCTTCTTTTTGCTTCGTCGTTGCGTTTCCACTCTCCTGATTCCAGCGATCTTCGTTGCTTCCAACTCCAGTGCTTAAAAGATCCTCCTTCAAGAATATGGTTAACGCACCCTGGCTCCGGTGTGACGGCTAACCCTACCCTCTTGGCCATACGTATGCCTCCTCACAGTAACAGTGTTTCTGTTGCCCTTGAGGATGATAGATTTCCTATGATGGGGGAAATAATTCCTCGTAGTGAAAAGACTACATCTGACTTTTCAAAGTTACTTGAAGACCACCTTGAGGCCTAGGAATCGGTGATGAATGAGGTCGATCTCGTTGAATTTAGGGCAAAGTTCAAAATTCTGACTCACATCGATTTGGTTCCGGCGGGACGCGACGCGGTACAAATACACCGCCTAGGATATTGCACGTTCTACGCGTATCCGTTCTATGTAGGTTATTCCTTTCCTCTTATCCTATTAGCGGAGGAATTTTGCTGCTACTACGGGGTCTGCCCGGCCCAACTCTCCCCTTGCATCTACAAGTTTATCTGCATGTTGATGAAATATGCGGAGTTGGCTGGCCGTGGGTTCTCTCTTCACCACCGGATGCACCTCTTTGCCCCTAGTTTCTATAGGAGGACGATGCTACATCTTCGTCACCGAGAAAGTAAAGTTTGGTAGTGAAGATAGACGGCAAAGCAAATCGTCAGTTCTGGTTCAGCTACTTCTTCGTCAAGACCGAGGATGTGGTGGCCAACGCAAGCGGATTCCCTGAGGCTTGGAATTATGCCCGTAAGTATCTCTTGTCAAGCATTTGTTTTGCACGTTTTAGTCGTAGTATAACATTCCGTCTTTTCCTTGCGCAGCCGAGACTTCGCCCCCTCATTTGGCTGCGGATATTCATGAATGGGTCAGCCAGGTCTTGCCTCTCATAGTTTTTTTTTTTTATTATTATTATTTTTTTTTATTTCATAAATATAATAATAGAAAGTACAATGATGGAGGGGGGCATCGACCTGACCTCCATATAGGGAAGGTGTACATCCTTGATCACCCACATTTGGTGACCAACTGTACCTAGATAGCTAAGGTGAGTTAACCTATAGTGATGTAATAGCTGTGGATCTTATAACATGGATTGACAGTCATATCTACAAAAACGATGAATAGTGTCTTTAGGTCAACTATACAAAAATACAAGTATTCGTAATTCTACTGGGTGAGTGTTCCTTCTCATACAAGGAAGGACACCACTGCAGCAATGGTTGCTTGTTGTTAATGTTGACCAGGTTGTTACTACTGTGTATAATGTTTCTGCTGCTGTGCTTGTTCTCCACTTCTTTGATTGCCCTGTTGCTATTGATATCAGTTCTTCTGTTCATGTCTTCATTGAGGTACCTGCAGATTGATGTTGCTGATCTGCAATACTCCTGCACACTTAACAAAAGGGTTATGGAGGTAAAG
>MCJB01018184.1:179858-231762 GCA_002018475.1 Nicotiana obtusifolia | reverse complement strand
GTTGACTTTTAACCACCCTTGATTGGGGAATTCCCATAGCACCTTTGTGTACTTCAAAATGGGAGTGTATTCCTCCATCATAGTGATTATATTTGGCCCTTTATGAGGGATTCTTTGGATGCCTGGCTTTCTGACATTGATGAGTAGTTGAAGGGTGGCAGTGATCTGGTAAATAACTCTATTAACAGTGATTGTATCCCCATGTTTGTAACTGTTTTTTCTCTTCCACAACTCCCAAACAATTATTGATGGCAAAGCTTGCATTATAGGTTTCAATCTAGGTACAACCTCTGCAGTCCAGCATTTAACCACAGCCTGATGCAATGTGATTCCGTTCATGTTAATTCCTGCATTACCAAGGAAGTGCCTCCACACTTTGCTTGCAGCATATGATGTGAAAAAGGGTGTTGTCTTCTTTCTTCTTGCGGCTCTGCACAGCACCAACATTTAGATGCCATTTGATAGCCCAGTTTTCTAAAGAAATCATCAAGTGGTAGCCTGTTTCTCCATACTTTCCACATGAAGAAAGCAATCTTGAAAGGCAGCCCTTTCACCTAGATGTTTCTGTAAGCATTAGAAGTATTTTTCTTCCTCTTCGGGTATTCCCAGGCTGATTTTACAGTGAAGTCACCTCTAGTTTCTAGCATCCATGCAGGTTTATCAAGCACATCTGTAAGGGCTGGTGGTTTGATATTCTCCAATATATGTACAACAAGACCATCTGGCAGCAGTTCTCTGATTCTCCTCATTCCTGTGTCCATCATGCACCACATCATATATGTTTCGTACTGTTTCATCACAGATAAAGTCAGGTGGGGTAACAAAATATAGAGCTCCCAATCCAGTCCAGTTTTCAAACCAGAATAGAGAAGATCCCATCTTAGGTTTCCAGAAGATTTGATGTTCTATGATGTTTTTGCATTCGATCATTTTTCTCCATATATGAGATCCACCTCTCCAAGGAAAAATCATAGGATTAAGCTTTTTGCAGTATTTCTGACTCATAAAGGCACTCCACAGACTTGGCTTTGTTCTGAAGTTCCACCATAGTTTGCAAAACAATGCAGTAGACATATCATGTAAGGACCTAAATCCTGCACCCCCTTCCTCACATGGTAAGCATAAGGTGTTCCATGATGCCCAGTGTCTGCTTGGGTGTCCAACAAAGTTGCACCAGAAGAATTGTGCAATTATCTTATGTAACTTATTGATCACACAAGCAGGAGGATTTACTGTAGAAAGGAGATGTATGGGCATGCTCTGTAGCACATGTGTTATAAGCACTGCTCTTCCCCCTATGGACAGTAATTTTCCTTTCCAAGCTTGAAGCTTGTCCATCACCTTTTGTATGAGACATTTGTAGTAGTCTATCTTCCTTCTCTTGTAGAAGACTGGACATCCAAGGTATATGAAAGGGAAGTATTGCCTCAAGATTCCAGTGATTCTTTGAACCTTATTAACTATGTGTTCAGCAGTGGAATGATGCATATACACAACAGATTTACTCTTGTTTATCAGTTGACCAGAGGCACTTTCATATGCTATCAGCACCTCCATTATCAGCTGCAGTGAGGTAGCATCTGAGGAGGAGAAGATGATGGTATCATTAGCATAGGCTAGGTGGTTTATCCTGGGACTCCACTTGGGCAATCCAAATCCACAGAAGTATAGATTGGAGTGCAAAGCATTCAATCCTCTGGACATTGCCTCTGCTGCCATAATGAACAGAGCAGGTGACAGAGGGTTACCTTGCTTCACCCCTCTTGTGGACTTAAAGAAGCCATGTGGTTGTCCATTTAGCAATACAGAGTACCAATTGTTTGAAACAATCTCATACACCAAGCTTATAAACCTTTCTTCAAATCCCGTCTTCCTCAGAACTTTTGTCAAAAATAACCATGACAATCTATCATATGCTTTTGTCATATCCAGTTTGATTACAACATTAGGCCCTGATTTGGTCCTCAGTCGAATGTCTGTTATTATCTCTTGTTTCAAGAGGACATTCTCCACTATGCTTCTGCCTTTTACAAAACCGAATTGCTCCTCAGAAATTAGCTTTGGCAGGATGTTTACCATTCTGTCATGAATGAATCTGGAAAAGATTTTGTTGACAAAGTTACTGAGGCTTATTGGTCTCATATCTGAAAAGGTGCTCACTTCCTTCCTTTTTGGCAGAAGAACCAGGTTTGTGTGTTTCACAAACTTGGGGAGGGTATGGCTATTGGAAATTGCTTTGATCATATCCACTATATCATTTTCAATTATGTCCCATCATGATTGGTAAAAGCTTCCAGTGAAACCATCTGGCCCTCTAGCACTTTCTGCACTGAGTCCAAACACTACTTCTTTGATTTCCTCTGTTGGTTGTTGACTTCGTATTAAAAAATCTGCACTATTTTCAAATATTGAAACCAACATATCTCCTTCATTATAAGGTCAAATGGAGTGATTCAAAAGGCTAACTTCATTGAAATTTCACAAGGAATCCATTTGGTCATATTTTGAGTTGGGGAGCTAGGATTTGGGCAATTTTTAGGCGAGTTTCACCGTATGAATTGCGGTAAGTGTTTTTTACTCATATTTGGTTATATTTCGTGAATCTATCTTCATTTTTGGTAATTCGATTATTTTAAAGAGAAAATTGGGGGGTTTTGTCCAAAGTTTCATAGAGTGAATTTTTGAGTTTTGAACACCGATTCGAGTCGGATTTGAGTGAAACTAGTATGGTTGAACTCACAATTGAATGAGTTGTTGGATTTTGTGAGTTTCGTCGAATTTCGAGGTGCGGGCCTGAGTTTGACTTTTTGGTTAACTTTGGGGTTTTGATTAAAGATTTGACCTTTATTATTTGGAATTATTTTCTTAGGTGTTATTTGATATTCTTGAGTTGCTTTTGGCTAGTTTCTAACCATTTAGAGGTCAGTACACGTTTTGAGCATCGTTTGGCTTGCTCAGTATTGGATTTGGCATATTCGAGGTAAGTAACACTTCTACACTTGGTGCTGAGGGTATGAACCCTGAATATACGTGTTATGTGTTTGGTGTTGAGATGACACACATCCTAGGTGACGGGCGTGTAGGCGGGCACCGTGTGAATCATGACTCTGTTATTTTTGTTGTACTGTGTAGTTCCTGATCTTATCTGTAACCATGAAATCTCTATGTACTAGAGCCATTGAGCTGTGATCCATGTTAAAACCCATGTCTAGGATACATGCTTACATTGCAATTACATATTCAGTCATACACATTAATATGCATATCATATCTTAGACTCTGTTACCATTTATTGATACATCTCATCATTTTTTGGGGTGATTTTCTTGACATTGTGAGCTCAAGAGACTGGAGAGATTGATGTCTGAGCGAGGCCAAGGGCCTGATTGTGAGGATATTTATGGGATCGGGCTGCATGCAACAGCGAGTATTATTGATATATGATTGGAGCAGGCTGTACGCCGCAACAAATGTTATTGATTTACGCCATGATTGTCTTATTATAGCTCTTGGGCTGAAGGAGCCCCTCCGGAATCTATAAACACCCCCAGTGAGCACAGGTACCTACTGAGTGCGAGTGGCGAGTGACTGGGAGGATTGAGTGACTTTGAGGATATGAGTGATTGGGTGGACTGAGTTTATTGATTCACCGAAAGTATGCATATGGTTTCATCACTGCATTGTATTACAGTTGCATGCATACATTGGCCTGTCAGCATAGAGATGTATTTTCCTCATGCCATTTGATAATGAAAGCTCTTACCTGTTGTTGGAAGTTTTTGGGAAAATCACAGTTTTCAAACTTACTTATATTTTTGGTGTTTTCGGTGAAAGATTTGGGATTTACTGTTATGCTTGAAAAACATGCCTATTTTCAGTAATGGTGAACGAGGTGAGCATCATATCTCTGAGTTATTTCTTGTACCATCTTATTTATATTATTATGAACTATCGTTGGTTATTGGAGTTGGACTCTGACCGTTGTCCCAGCTCGTCGCTACTTTCAACCTAAGGTTAGGTTTGTTACTTATTGAGTACATAGTGTTGGTTGTACTCATACTACACTTCTGCACCTTTCTTGCAGATGTTGGATGTTGATGTAGCTGTGTATGGCAGGAGCTGGATTTGAAGATGTACCTGCGTTTCGGTTATAGTTGCCTCTTATCCTTGGTAGCTTTAATATTTTTACCTGTTCATGTATTTTTCAAATAGATGACGTATTTATTTCATACCAGCTTTGTAAACTCTAAATCTTATAAACTCATGATTTGTACTATCAGTCGTTGGGAAATTCTTATATAAAAGCAATTATTTTATCATTACTTTTTTTGATAAATCTCATTAAATTTGGATAGTTGTTAATTGGCTTACCTAGGGGGTTAAGTTAGGTGCCATCATGACTAGTTGGATTTTTGATCCTGACAAGTTGGTATCAAAGCTCTAGGTTCATAGGTTGTACGAGTCATGAGCAAGTGTCTAGTAGAGTCTTGCAGATCAGTATGATGAAGTACACCTATCTTCAAGGGGCTACAGGGCATTTAGGATAAACATCCCATCTTTCTTTCCTTATTGTGCGGCATTGATTCAGCTTGAAGCATAACTCTTTGAATTCCTTCCACACCTTCATATGCGCATGTGAGCGCTCAGTATCAGCTATGCATTGATAGCGTGTGATTCTATGGATGATGTGCAAGATGTGATTTTAACGTGTTGATGATGGGCCAGTCTGGAGGACTTGAGGCCGGATTTTGACTGTAGCTTGAGCACAGAGATTTCAGTTGTGTGAGCACGTGTTTTTGGGCTTATAAGTCCGGTAGTGTCCCTATTAGTGGAATTTGTTGCTCTATAAGTGATTGGATGGCTATATAATGAGTATGATGTGACTGCGGGATGGGTTCGGACGGTCCGAATGTGTTGAGAAGAGTTTGCTTGAGATGTAAATTGACTATTAGGTGCTTGATTTCTGTCTTGATGTGACGTACAGTCTCGAGTTATGAGTGTGTTGAAGGATCTTTCATGCTGTTTAGTTGTGGAATGAATTAGATTCTCATGTCTTGTTGATGAGTTCAGAATCAGGAAGATTAAGTGATTGCGTAGTAGTTGTGACTGTAAAAGGGTAAAGAGAGATGTCACTTTGAGGCTAAGCGGGTGGTTATCTCCTGCGGGGTGGTTTACGGAGGTGTGATCTGTTTGATATTGTGTGGAGGCTTTCTTTTCTACCATTAAGTATAGGTGTTGTGATTTAAGTTTGGGTTTGGTTGCGAAAGCTGACCCGTCTGTCACAAAGATGAATGCGAGCTTAGCAAGTGATTTGAGGTATTATGAGGTTTGTGTTACATGAGTTTGTAACGGATTTAGTAGAATCTCACTGCAGTATTATGGTGGTAATGGGGTATGGTAATTGTAAGTTATCAGATATTTTATTCCATGGCTTTGAGGCAAATAGGGGAGTCTGGTATCGACGAGTTGATTATACGGTTATGTGTTGTATTGTTTTCGATATTAGGCATACTTGTGGATCGGTTATAGCTTGCAGATGTTGGTTTTGAGGATGACTTAAGCAAGGAAATTTCTGAATGCATGATGTATTACACTTTATTGGTATATGGGAAACATGGAACGATTTGAGTTTGTTATTCGTGACGGATGTAGTGTGCATGGAGTAGGGATTTACTCAGTTGCGTTAAGGTGGGATTACTTCTTTGAGTGTTGTTGTGCTAATGGGGCACAGGTCGTTCAGCCCCTTGGGTGGGGCAATTGCTATTTGAGCATAGTGGATGAATCTCGAGAGAGTTCTATTGGGTTCAAGATTTATATGTGGCAATTGAGAATTTTTCGAATTTGTAAATCGCTAGAATCTAAGATTCACATTGGATGGTGTCGAGACTCGCGGTATTTCTATATCATTACAGATTCTACATTTAAGTATCAGGAAGGTGAAGGAAATGACTTTAGATTCACAAAAGATATCTTCAGAGTGGGTGTCTCGGTTGTAATACTTTTGGAGTGCTTAAGAGGGAATATGACTGCTTATGGGCCTTAGGGCGGTGTGATTTTATTCTAGGATCTCGTGGGGTGAGTTTTGGTTGAGGATCGTGGTATTATGGTGAGGAGAAGTATCAACTTGAAGGTAATTCAGAAGAAACTCAGAAAAATAGGATTGCTTGATAGTAGGTTGGATCAGCACAGTACTGGGTATGATCGGTTCTTTGGGTACTTATGATGTGGTGAGTCTCTACAGGTGTTTTTTGGCAATACTCTTGGGTTTGGTGACTTGAGCGGCTTGGTTGATATAGAGAGATTCAATTCCGATGACTTGGTTATGTGCAAATGGGTTTCGAAGAGTTCACGGTGGTTTTTACCATAGTTGGAGATGGATATTTCCTACTGGCATGAGGAGCATGTTTCATATTGTGATTTTCTCTTGGATGGGATCAAATGGAAGGTTTCTAACTGATTGGGTATGTATTCTGCTAGTGACTCAGAGTTGATTATGAGATTCTCGTGCTTTTCATATGATGGCATGATAGATGTGGTGTGTCTTGTGGGATTGAGATTTGCATGTGCAAGGTCATGGTTTAGTTTTGAAGGGAAGATCATAAATTCTTAGACAGCATGGACGATTTTTGATGCTTAGATGAATCCTATAACCACTTGGTATTTCCTAAGAAGGGTGCGCATCTCAGAAGGCGCACTTGAGTTTTGACTTATGGATGCTTCATTGGTACTGCGGTACTCGCCTGGTTGATCGACTACTGACATTCAAATTTTGCTATGTGGCACGAAAAAATTATCGAAGTATCCCTCATGGGATGATTGTGCATGGGATATGTGTTAGACATTCGGGTGGTGGAGTTGGGATCAGATATGCTGGTTTGTGTGTTCTATGGATTTGGAGATCAAGAGTTCTCAAAAGAAGATTGTTTCATGGTTGTGGACTGTGAAGATGTGGCCAAAGCTAGCCAGATCATATTATGTGTTATGGTTCAGTCGTTGTGGACTTTCGGAGGGCTATTTATCTATTTGTGGATGACTCAGAACTATTTGTGTTGAGGGATGTGGCATTCGGTTAGAGTTGAGCTTGCTAGTGTTTGAATATGTTCTATGAGTTACTCTTCTATGCTACGAGGGGTTATGATTTATTAGTTTTGTTTGGGCCTTATAGCGAAATTCGAGTGAGATGTTGATTGGGGTGTGGAATGGTTGTTTGCGCCTTGGTTATGGTCTTTCCGAGCTGTGGTATATTGCATTAATTGCTTCTCCATGGTTATGGTCATGCACTTGTGTACTTAGTGTTGAATTTCTTGTGGTTGTTGATTTTGAGCATTGGGGCTCGAGGTATTTCATATGGATCAGTGTTTGGATGGATCACGCATTGCTGCTGGGTTATGATGGGATATGATCCCTTGTGATAGATTCGTGTTGTTTGGTTCTACTGCGTGTAATGGGCTCTTAGCACTGTGTTATGGTGGTAATTGTTGAGCTTGCAGGACGGTTCTCTCATTTGAGTCATTTTTCATTTTTGAGTGCATTTGAATTGTTGCATATTGGTGCACGGATTGCGCGGTTTGTGGCTCTAAGTAGTATTGGTGTGGCATGTTAGTAGAGTAGCTTGTATTTGATGAGATGAAGTCTTTGGGCCTGAAATGGTTACTATTGGATTTGATTACAGTATGTATGGTGGAATAATATCAGAAGTCGGCTAAGGATTTGTCTTGGATCTGATTGGAGGAGAAAAGGCTCCATGACTTGTTTATATGATAAGTGATTAAGAGTTTCTGCGTGTTTCTTTCATCATCTGCAGCGTATGAAGGTTTTAGAATGAGGTTTTGTTTGATATGAGGTTCATTACCGATATTTGGTATCTTTTGAGCAGCTACTGTGGTCAAAAGTTATTGGTGTAAGCATCTGAGTTATGTGGTACATCATGTGATTACATCTTGGGTTATGGTTATGGCTCGATACAACTTGTTCAAACTTATGTAAAGTGTAGGTGCGAGATTCGAGTATTGTAAGGAATTCTAGATGTGGAAATTTGATTCTAAGGTTTACGGTCTAAGGTGGGAGTAATGATCTTCAGTTATATTGTGTTGTCAGGCTTATATGGATTAGAGGACGTGGGATCATCCCCGGGTATGTGCATGGTAAGGTTACAAGGCAGTTTGATGGCCTTGGAACGACTCTTGGCACGTTCGAGGACGAACGCATGTTTAAGTGGGGGAGAATGTAACGACCCGACCAATCATTTTGAGCATTTGCACTTAGCTCGTTTGTTTGAGGGCATGAGTAGCTACGTATGATGTATTACAACTTATCTGTATCGGCGGTTTTGGGTTTTAGGTAATTCGCAATTGGTTTGGAAGAATGAATTTCATGATTGAAGCTTTAAAGTTGGAAGAGTTGACCAAGTTTTACTTTTTTTAGAGTTTGACCTCGGATTGGAGATTTGATGGTTCCGTTAGCTCCGGATGTAACATTGGACTCTGGCGTATGCCCAAATTTGCATTTGGATATTTCTAGAAGGTTTCGGCGCTAATTGGCGAAAGTTGAAATTTGAAGGTTTTGAAAGTTCATAAGTTTAACCGACAGTTGACTTTGAAGATTTTGGATTCCGATTGTGATTCCGGGAATTGGAATAGCTTCGTTATATCATTTGGGGCTTGTGTACAAAATTTGAGTTTATTCCGAGTTGATTTGATATGTTTCGGCGGGAGTTTTTGGAAGTTGAAAGTTCGAAAGTTCATTAAATTTGATTTGAGGTGCGATTCGTTATTTTGATATTGTTATGCGTGATTTGAGGCCTTGAGTAGGTCCGTGTTATGTTATGAGACTTTTTGGTATATTCGGACGGGGTCCCGAGGGGCTCGGGTGAGTTTCGGATAGGTTTGGGTTGTGTTGCGCTCGTTTTTTTATGTTTCGACGTCGTTTCTTCAAGCATAAATGGTACCATATAAAACAAATGAGCTCCAATTTTTGTGTTGATTGAAGCATTAGATCCGTATCGTAATTTCGAAGCCATAGAAAAATGAATCGTCGAATTTGGACATCGTATGAGGAGTTTATGATCATTTTATAAAGAATTGGGTGCCAGATTTTTTAGATTAATTATGAAATTGCCACTGACTTCATATTTAAAAATCTGCACTATTTTTAAATATTGAAACCAGCATATCTCCTTCATTATAAGGTCAAATGGAGTGATTCAAAAGCCTAACTTCACTAAAATTTTAAAAGGAATATAGTGAGACATCAAAAGTGAGTTTCGGGATCGTTTGGCACACAAAAGGAGGCAGAACAGCTGGGAAAAATATTTAATATCGAGGGTTTGTTCATTTGGTCATACTTTGAGTTGGGGAGCTCAGATTTGGGCAATTTTTGAGGCGATTTTCACCATATGGATTGGGGTATGTGTTTTCAACTCCATTTTGGTTATATTTCGTGAATCTATCTTCATTTTTGGTAATTGGATTGTGAATTTTAAAGAGAAAATTGGGATTTTTGTCCAAAGTTTCATAGAGTAAATCTTTGGGTTTTGAACATCGATTCAGAGTCGGATTTGAGTGAAACTACTATGGTTGGACTTGTAATTAAATGGATTGTCAAATTTTGTGAGTTTTGTCGGATTCCGAGGCGCGGGCCCGGATTTGACTATTTGGTTACCTTTGGGATTTTGATTAAAGATTCGACCTTTATCATTTGGAATTGTTTCCTTCAGTCGGCTTGTTCGAGGTAAGTAACACTTCTAAACTTGGTGCTGAGGGGTGTGAACCCTGAAGATACGTGTTGTGTGTTTGGTGTTGAGGTGACGCACATGCTAGGTGACGGGTGAGTGGGTGTGCACCGTGTGAATTGTGACTCTGTTGTTTTTGTGGTACTGTGTAGTTACCTGATCTTATCTGTAACCATGAAATCTCTATGTAGTAGAGCCATTGATCTGTGATCCATGTTAGAAACCATGTCTAGGCTACATGCTTATTCTGTTGGGACCCACTGAGGTCATTTCAGTTGTTGAGTTATTTGCTTACATTGCAATTACATACTCAGTCGTACTCATTCATATGCATATCATATCTCAGTCTCTGTTATCCTTTAGTGATACATCACATCATTATTTTTGGGCAGCTTTTCATGACATTGTGAGCCCGAGAGACTGGAGAGATTGATGATTGAGTGAGGCCGAGGGGCCTGATTGTGAGGATATTTATGGGATCGAGCTGCACGACACAATAAGTATTACTGATTTATGATGAGGGCGGGCTGCACGCCGTAATTGTGAGGATATTTATGGGATATGAGTGATTGGGAGGAATGAGCGCATTGATTCATCGAGAGTAGGCATATGGTTTCATCATTGTAGTGTATTACAGTTGACATGCATACATTGACATGTAGGCATAGAGATGTACTTTTCTCATGTCGTTTGATAATGAAACGTCTTACCTATTGTTGGAAGTTTAGGGAAAAATCATAGTTTTCAAACTTACTCATATGTTTGGTGTTTTTGATGAAAGATTTGGGATTTACTGTTATACTTGAAAAGCATGTCTATTTTCAGTAACGATGAACGAGCTAAGCATCATATCTCTAAGTTATTTCTCATACCATCTTATTTATATTGTTATGAACTGTCGCTAGTTATTGGAGTTGGACTCTGACCCTTGTTCCAGCTCGTCGCTACTTTCAACCTAAGGTTAGGTTGGTTACTTATTGAGTACATGGGGTCGGTTGTACTCATACTACACTTCTGCACCTTGCGTGCAGATGTTAGATGCTGATGTTGCTGTGTATAGCGGAAGCTGGATTTGAAGATGTACCTGCGTTTCAGTTACAACTGCCTCTTGTCCTTGGTAGCTTTAAAACTTTTATCTGTTCATGTATTTTTCAAACAGATGACGTATTTATTTCATACCATCTTTGTAAACTCTAAATCTTAGAAGCTCATGATTTGTACTACCAATCCTTGGAAAATTCTTGTATAAAAGCAATTGTTTTATCATTTCTTTTCTTGATAAATCTCATTAAATTTGGATAGTTGTTAATTGGCTTACCTAGCAGGTTGGTTAGGTGCCATCACGACTAGTTGGAATTTGGGTCGTGACACATCCAAAGAGATGTTTGAAACGTATTAAGCTTACCTTAATAGATTGAAAAAGAATCTTCTTTCTTCCACTGCATCTTTTTCTTCTTCTCCTTCTTGTTCTTCTCCTTCTCCTCCTCCTCCTCCTCCTTCTTCTTCTTCTCCTCCTCCTCCTCCTCCTCCTCCTCCTCCTTCTTCTTCTCTCAGTATTTGCTATTGATGCTTCATCATCAATATCTGTCTCCTCTTCTCTTTCATCAATTTTTGTCTCCTCTTTTGATTCTTCTTCATCAACATTTGTCTTTCCTTCTCTTACTTTCCTTGTTTCCTCTTCTTCTTCCTTTTTTGTTTCCTCTTCTTTTTCTTTCTCTGTTTCTGCTTCTCTAGCATTCCTCCTAGTATATTCTCTGTTTCCTCTTTATTTTCTTTCTCAATTTCCTCTTCATTTTCGTTCTCTTTTTTTTTTCTTCTCCAGCATCCCCTCTTTCTACTGCCTGAAGAGATTTGGCTTTCACTTCAGCTACAATTGATTTTTGTAGCTCATCCTCCTGAGATGTCATAATTCTTTTGCTAGATCTTTAGGAAGGAGATTTATCTTTTTCTCTTCCACCTGTCTTCGTCACACATCCCTTTACCATTTTATCTGCACACACAAAAAAGTAACGACCATCAATCAAATAAATAAATAATTTATTCCTAATACATAAAAAGAATACAAATATTTAAGTATTCTTTGGCAAAACATCCTAGTGAGATGTTTGAAGCCTCATATAAGTAAGATGTTTGAAACATCTTAATGAGATGTTTGAATCATCTTACTGAGATATTTCAAACATCTATAAAGATGTTGCATTGAATGGTCATACAAGGTTGAGCTTAATAGATAAACAATTTTCTGCCATGTACAAATGCTAAGCAAGATATAGTAATTTAAGTTTCTAGCTAGTTAGATGGAATTCAAAAGCAAGCTAGCAATGTTCATATTATAGATCTCCAAACTTCTTTATCTATACGTCTCTATCATTAATTTTTTTAATTGCTAAAATAATCAGCCATCTCATTGTGATAATCAGGTATCTTTTGATGAAACATCTCATGAATTGTTAAACATCCTTACAGACATTTCAAACATCTTATATGAAGCTTCAAACATCTTAATGAGATGTTTCAAACACGCAGCTCAAAATATCATTAACCAAACCCAGATAAACATTGCAATAACTTCACAACGTACAACATACAACAACAATAACACGATTACTTAACAATATCTTAAGATGTTTCAAACACTCAGCTGACATGTTTGAAACATCTGGGCAAAAAAGTATTCCACAAACCCAAAATAGAGTAATATAGCTGTTTCAATATCACAACAACTAATTTTATGGGCACCTGGAACAACCACATCAACGACTACAATTAAACAACATAAAAATATCAAATATTCGGTCAAAAATATCAACTACAACAACTCTAGAATTTAGGCACAAAAGCTATACAACTCAACAAGAAGATACATAAACACCCAAAAAAAATCAATTTAAGGTTGAAATAACAAACTAGTTTATCAATATGATAGAAAAAAGAAAAAAAAAAACTTACCTTGATGATGGAATCTCGACTTCAAAGCAAATTTGAACAGAATGGAGCCGATTTTTGAAGCTCTATAGTACTCTTGAGTTTATAGATTGAATTTGAGAGAAAAGTTAGAAATGTTTGGGGGGAAATCGTGTGTGGTTTTGAAAAGAAAAGAAAGAGAAAAGTTGGAAACCTGTGTCTGATTAGAGGATGGGCTTTTTTTATTTTTTAGTATTTTAAATTTTACCCTAAAGTTTTTTTATTTCTAATTTGACCCAGTTCACCCCTACTCATTCTTAATTAGTCAGCCTTTTGTTTATCAAAAAGGGTGTCCCAAATACTTACACAACACTTGAGATATCTTTTTTAACACATTCTTTCGAGTAACTGACCGGATCAATAGGAAAATGTAGGCACGTACAATGTGGATGTATGTAGGTATCCGGCATTAGTAAATGCATATTTTTATCAGCGTAACTATACCCAGGTCACATCCCTTTGTAACAGTAGAATAAGACTAGCTTAAGTTTGCAAAAATTAATGTGGTTTTATGTTGTTGCTTGAGAGATCTCAACAGTAGAAGATAAACCAATGTATCTAAGGTAGAGGGTGTCCTGTTATTTAAAAAGGTTTATCATATAGTAGGCATTTTTCTTGAAAATATCAACCAAGAAGAAAATCAAGGTTAGCTATGTTTCAAGCAAATAAATTACTATAGTAAAAAAAGAATTTAGGCCTATAGATTCTTTCTTGTTGTCCTAATAGCTATACTTTTTTGTTTAATCTAGTGGCTTCCCGCTATATCACATACTAAAGACGATGATTCTCAACAATTTGACTCTACTTAGATCTGCCATTGTACACCACACTACTAACAAATACCACATATTAGGAGAAACTAACACTTTTTATGGTTTAATCCACAATCATAGCGCAAAAAGGCACAAGTATATGCACTCTTTATACTATGATGACACTCAAAGATAATGATCTATATTAATGTTTTTTAAATCGCGTTTGGGCCGACTTGCACGTATTCAAGCTACCTCTATAAGGTACCGGTAACCTCCCACCAGCACAGGTATCGGGTGATTTTGTCCATAAGACTTGAACAAGTGGACGATCACAATTGAGCTACAATTATACTGATAGTATATAAAATTAAAAGGCGCAGGAAAAAGAAAATACAACATCGCCACGAGAAATGCCGAGTAGGGTAAGAGCATAAGCAAGTTGGAGACATCGATCACGGGTCTCTCGGAAAAATGTGTGTTTATGTCCAAACACCTACTTAGATTCCAACAACTACAACCTTTCTGTCACAATGGCGTACAAGGAACAGACAAATATGCAGTGTCAGTCGATACAATCACACGACGATTGAAACCCCTTGTAATCGCTGATAGCAATAAATATGCCGCTCAAAAGGCCCTTGTTCAATACAAAGGAAGTGGCACAATTATCTCATATGAGGGATTTGATCCAATCAAAAGACGTAAGCCACGACCCAAAGTGGACCTTGACCAAGAGACCTACAGACTATGGAAACCTCTTAATGGGAAATGAAGTCAGTGCAGAGACAATGGACAAGGACACGGCTTAATCATCTAGTTATCGGTGTCCTCCTCCATTGTCTCTGCACCGATTGTTTTTCCCATTAAGAGGGTCCATAGTCTGTTAGTCTCTGGATCAAGGTCCGCTATGGGTCGTGGCTTAAAAATTAGAATTGTGCTTGGACATGTATTTTAATTTGAATACAAGTTAGAAATTTTATTAATTGAAAGATTTTCTTGACTAGCTTTCAAATTTTCAAAATAGGGAAATGCAAATTTCACCAAACTTTTGTTCACTACTCATTGTCTTCTACCCTTTCACCTTCCCCAGTGCTTCAATTGCATCCCTCAATGCGGGAATTACTGGCACAAACCCATGAGTTTCAAAATATTTGTTGCAACTGTTAGGATATACTATTAATCATGTGGTTTGATTATAGTATTATATTTTATTTTTTGGAACAATTATTTATTTATTTATTCAATTCAATGAAGTCTTAATTTAAATAGATCATTTGTTCATATGTGTGCCCTTTACTTATATAGTAGACGATTTAGTATATGGAGCTTTAGCTCATGCGCGGAAGATTAAATTGTCGGTTCTTATAAGTTATAAAGTTAATGTTCACAATCAAAGATGAAAATGGGCAAAGTATCTTGATGATTGTAGCATAAGATTATAATCTATCTTGATTATGGGAATGGTTCAGTTCCAACTTCTTATGCTAGTACATTTTTGTGTATTGAACGGACCAAGTAGAGATAAGTGTGTTTGTGCTGAATATATAAAACTACCTCTCTAGCTCATTGAATGTTCTTATACTCTTAATATTGATATGATTGTTATGATCAATGTGCTTCGTTCATTATTTTGATTTATTAAAAGGTACGACTCAACTGCGAGTTAATGTATTCCTGGTAAATTGAATAATGGTCAAGTGCATTTGTGAAACAATAATTAGTTGATAGAATCCGTGTCTTGACCATTGAGATTGATGATACCCCTTTATGGATGCTTGAAAGTTTTCATGTGAAAACCCTGCAGGTGGATTTTGTATCCGTCACATGAAATAAGTTAAGCGGAAGTATAAAGTATTATTAGTCGATGAATTAAATTGTCAGTAATTTAATTTATTTGATTGGTATTTGTAATCTTAACACGGGGAGTTAAATAAGTTTTTAATGAATGATTTCGAAATTAAACAGAGGAGTGCAATTACAGTTTTCTAGTGGAATAAATTGTAATTTATTGTGGTAGGATTAATTCATTCATATTCCGAATTAATACCACAATAGGAAGTCTCGTTATTAAATCTGTGGTCCCTGCTGTGCCTAAATATTCTAGAACAAGGAAATTAAAAGGGAAAA
The DNA here is from genome assembly GCA_002018475.1 of Nicotiana obtusifolia. Lineage (NCBI taxonomy): Eukaryota > Viridiplantae > Streptophyta > Magnoliopsida > Solanales > Solanaceae > Nicotiana > Nicotiana obtusifolia. Next base: position 216,186 of record MCJB01018184.1, on the reverse strand, counting down.
TAGTATCCTTGGTGAGTTAGGAGACTGCTACACATTTTTGGTGGGTATTAGACTCCTACACGTTTTTGGCTACACGTTTTTGGTAGGTATTGGAATCCTACACGTTTTTGGTTAAGGGATGACCTAAAAAACGTGGATATATAAATAAAACAATAAAACCCAAAAGGGTGATTCTTTTTGGCCGAATTTTTGCAACACCAAGGAATATTATTCTTGAGCCGAAATACTTGCCACTCAAGTATTACGTTCAAAGAACTTCAGGGTACACAGCAGAAGATCGTAGACCTGGAGAACACGAACGCTATTGAAGATTTGTGCAACAGCTTCAAAAGGTTAGTGTTACAATCTCGAAATTGATTATATTCGTCTAGTTTACATGTAAGAATATTATCTTGGGTGCTTGCTTCCGCTGCGTTTATATGCCTATTTACTTTCAATTGGCATCAAGAGCCGTCTTACATCTAACTAGATAATGTAATACTTCATGAAACAGAAACCCTAGAATTGGTATTGTTTTTGAATGCATGTTTGTCATGTTAGAAACAATGATGTTTTATGAAAAACGAAATTGATTGTCTGAATTTATGAATTCTGGAATCATGGATATTATTAGAATTAGTATAAACAATATGTGATATGATTGTATCTGATTTTATTCAAAAGGATAAAAAAAAGGAAAAACCGATTTTACCGAATGGTCATAGTTTTGGAGTTCTAAATTTTTTTTGACGAACTCCGATTGACCTGAAATTTGGTAGGTTCGTCGGAAACGGCCTAATGAACAATACACACCGCTTTGCTGTGATCGAGGGCCTTTTTTGGCCATTCGGGGTCGTTTAGATGGGTTTTTGGGCGTTTTTCTATTTTTAGAAAAAATTTTATTAACGGAAAATTTTTATTTTAAGAAATAATGGTGTTAGGGTTCATTCTCTATGGTGTCCATTGTATATAGCAGTAATATAATGAATTTATGTGTTGACATAGGTCTTCCTCCTCATCGGATAGATTTATTGTGGTTAATTACTGTGTTGTAATCCCTAGTTAATTGATAACTTGTCTTGACTCTCCATCTGAGTTACACGTTGGTTCAATGGAACTAGGGATAATTTAATGTGATATATACCTAATATAAATTATCAGTTTACTCTCCATCTGAGTTGGTTCTGGTTTTTATGGGGTAATATATCTTGCATGACTCATATATTTTGCATGAATAGTTAAGTTTCCCTATCGAATCTAACTGTTCGGTAAGCATGGTTTTATGTGTGATGTGTGGTTTGAATTTTATTATTCTTTCAACATATCTAATGATCTATTTGATGTTTATATCTCCCAGATTAATCATGTCTTCTTTCAACCCACTTACCGTTATTCTGAACCAAAACAAGTTAGAGGGTCCGAATTATGTTGACTAGAAATGAAACTTGGATATTGTCCTAACTGCTGAAGGTTACAAGTTTGTGCTGATTGATGAGTGCTCGGATAAACCTGGAGAGGATGCTTCGGAAGACCAGATTAAGGCCTATGATAAATGGGTTAAGGCTGATGAGATGGCGCGATGCTATATTCTTGCCTCCATGGAGAATGTTTTGCAGCATCAGCATCAGTCAATGGGGTCTGCGTACGATATGCTTGAAAATATGAAAGAGATGTTCGGAGAGCAAAATCGTGCGGCTAAGCAGACAGCCATGAAAGCCCTTTTGAACACTAAGATGGTTGAAGGATCTTCAGTTAGGAAGCATGTACTTGACATGATGAGTCTTCGGAACGAACTCGAGGTACTTGGAGCTGTGATTTATAAGGAATCTCAAGTTGAGATGGTCCTACAGACTCTGCCTGACAGTTTTCAGCAATTTCTCTTGAACTATAGCATGAACAAAATGGATTTGTCACTTGCGAAATTGTTGAATGAGCTGCATGCGGCAGAGTCCATTATCAAGCAGCAAGCCCCTGCTGTGGCAATGACTGTTGAGAAAGGTTCAGTTTCTAAGCGGAAAGGCGGACAGAAAAAGAAAAAGGCTCGCAAGGTTGTGGCACCCGTAGGTGCTGCTGGTGGTGTAAGCAAGCCTAAAGGCAAGTGTTTTCACTGCAAGCAGCCTGGGCACCACAAGAAACAATGTCCCACCTATCTGGCCAAGATGAATAAGCAAGGTAATTCATATTTAAATGTCGTTGAAACTTGTTTAGCGGCTGTTTCTACCATGTCATGGTGTGTAGATTCGGGAGCCACTAACCATATCTGCACTTCTTTGCAGGGGTTTCAGGAAACGCGGCGGCTAAGTGAGAATGAAGTTTGCGTTTTTCAAGCCTTGGCGAACCAGCACCAGCTTTAGCATTAGGATATATTAGAGTTGAGTTTAGTAGTGATAGAGTTTTGAATTTAAAAGACGTTTTATATGTACCTTCCATTAGAAGGAATTTGCTTTCAGTTTCGTGATTAATGGATGCTGGTTATAATGTCTTTTTATTAATAACTCTGCTATTATTAAGTATAATTGACTTTTTATCTACACTGCTGCTAGAGTACATGATCTGTTTATGCTTAATATTTCTCCTGAAATGCTACAACCAAAAGAGCTAAATAACGTTGATCTGCCACGTAAAAGAAAGCGTATTTCTGAATTGAGTCAAACTTATTTATGGCACTTACGTCTAGGTCATATAAATCTAAATAGGATATCAAGGTTGGTTTCTGATGGACTCCTGAGTTCATTGAAAGTGGAGGCACTACCAACATGCGAATCTTGTTTAGAAGGAAAAATGACCAAGAGACCTTTCCCTTCAAAAGGAAATAGAGCCAGTGATAAGTTAGAATTAATCCATTCCAATTTGTGTGGACCTATGAATATACAAGCAAGAGGTGGTTTTGAGTATTTTTTGACTTTCACAGATGACTATTCCAAATACGGATATATTTATTTGTTGCGCCGTAAGTCTGAGTGCTTTGAGAAATTCAAAGAATTCAAGACAGAAACGGAGAAACGACATGATAAACATATCAAATCATTGCGATCTGATCGTGATGGTGAATACCTTTCTGCAGAATTCATTAGATACTTATCAGATTGTGGAATAACGTCTCAATTATCTGCTCCAGGAACACCACAACAAAATGGTGTAGCAGAAAGAAGAAATAGAACCCTTATGGAAATGGTCAGATCAATGTTGAGTTATTCCGATCTGCCCTCATCCTTTTGGGGATATGCTTTAGAAACAGCTAATTACATTCTGAATTTGGTTCCTTCCAAGTCAGTACCTTTAACTCCAACAGAATTGTGGACTGGGTGCAAACCTAGTCTGTGGCATATTCGAGTTTGGGGTTGTCCAGCACATGTGTTGAAAGGGAAAACAGATAAATTGGAATCAAGGACAGAGGTGTGCATTTTTATTGGATATCTAAAAGGAACAAAGGGAGGTTTATTTTATTGTCCAAAAGAAAAGAAGTTATTTGTTAGAACAAATGCCAAATTTCTGGAAGAGGATTATTTAATAAATCATGTTCCTAGCGCAAACTTGTTTTGCAGGAATTGAGCAAAGAAATAACAAAAGATCCATCTCCAAAACATATCCCGGCAGCCAGTATTGATTTACCACTGCGTTCTCGTAGTGGGAGGAATGTCAATAAGCAAGAGGACGCACAAGAGGCATTGCACGACATCTCGCTGCCCCAAAGCAGTGAGAGTAATGTTGAGCAACCTGCAATTGTGTAACCCGCAATTGAAGAACAAGCTCATGAAATCCTGGCACCACATGGTGAGGAGACTAACGTTGAGCACCCAGTTCTTCAAGATAATGTCGTGGACGAAAATGCACCTGTAGTGTCTCGTTGTAGTGGGAGAATTATTAGAAAACCTTCTCGGTATGTACTCTTGGGAGAATCTTACGATAGGATCCATGAAGAGACTAATACGGAACCTCTAAATTACGACCGAAGCACTACAGGATATAGATGCAGAAAAATGGATTACTGCTATGAAATCTGAAATGGAGTCTATGTACTCCAATAAAGTCTGGGATCTTGTGGAACCACCTGCGGGAGTCAAACCTATTGGCTGTAGATGGATCTATAAGAAAAAGAGAGGAGTGGATGGAAAAGTGCAAACTTTTAAAGCAAGGCTTGTTGCGAAAGAGTTTACTCAGAAAGAAGGGATCGATTATGAGGAAACTTTTTCGCCGGTAGCCATGCTTAAATCAATTAGAATCCTCTTATCTATTGCTGCTCATTATGATTATGAGATCTGGCAAATGGATGTCAAGACGGCTTTCCTTAATGGAAGTCTTGATGAGTGCATTTATATGGCACAACCAGACAGTTTCAAGAAAAGCGGTGATGAGCACATGCTGTGTAAATTGAACAAATCCATTTATGGATTGAAATAGGCATCTTGGGCATGGAACACTTGTTTTGACAAGTCGATTAAGACTTTCGATTTTGATCAATATGAAAATGAGTCTTGTGTCGATAAAAAATGGGATGGAGAAAAAGTAGCATTTTTTGGTACTGTATGTAGACGATATCTTGCTCATAGGAAATAATGTGGGCATGTTAATTTCAGTCAAAGAGTGGTTGTCCTCACATTTTTATATGAAGGACTTGGGAGAAGCAGCTCATATCCTTGGGATCAAGCTCACGCGAGATCGCAAGCAAAGGATATTAGGCTTGTCTCAAGCACTTTATATTGATACTATCCTCACCAGATTTAGCATGGAAGATTCCAAAAAAGGATTCCTTCCTTTTAGGCATGGAATTTCTTTGTCCAAGGATCAGTCTCCCAATACGGCTGATGAGATAGAGAAGATGAAGGCGGTCCCTTATGCTTCTGCTGTAGGGAGTCTTATGTATGCAATGCTATGTATTAGACCTAACATCTGCTTTGCTGTTGGCATAGTTAGCAGATTTTAGTCTAATCCTGGGAAAGAACATTGGACTGCCGTTAAGCATATAATCAAGTACCTGAAAAGGACTAGGGATTATATGTTGGTTTTTCACTCAAGCGATCTTGTACCCATTGGGTATACAGACTCAAATTTCCAGTCAGATAGAGATTCTAGAAAATCTACCTCAGGACATGTGTTTACCTTAGGAGGAGGAGCCATAACTTGGAGGAGTATTAAGCAATCATGTGTTGCTGATTCCACCATGGAAGCCGAATATGTGGCTGCCTCTGAGGCTACCAAGGAGGCTGTTTGGCTCGGGAACTTCCTAAAAGAGCTTGGTGTTGTCCCTTCAGTAAAGCACCAATTATACTTTATTGCGATAATAGTGGTGCGGTTGCAAACTCGAAGGAACCACGAAGCCATAAGAGGAGTAAACATATTGAGCATAAATATCATTTAATTCGTGACATTGTTCAGAGGGGAGGGGTAAAAGTTTTGAAGATTGCATCAACAGACAGTTTGGCAGATCCGTTTACTAAAAGCTTGCCGCAAAAGACTTTTGACAAGCATGTAGAAGAAATGGGTATTAGAGTGGTAGATGCATGGTTATGAGTCTAAGTGGGAGATTGTTAGGATATACTATTAACCATGTGGTTTGATTATAGTATTATGTTTTATTTTTTGGAACAATTATTTATTTATTTATCCAATTCAATGAAGTCTTAATTTAAATAGATCATTTGTTCATATGTGTGCCCTTTACTTATATAGTAGACGATTTAGTGTATGGAGCTTTAGCTCATGCGCGGAAGATTAAATTGTCGGTTCTTATAAGTTATAAAGTTAATGTTCACAATCAAAGATGAAACTGGGCAAAGTATCTTGATGATTGTAGCATAAGATTAAATTATAATCTATCTTGATTATGGGAATAGTTCAGTTCCAACTTCTTATGCTAGTACATTTTTGTGTATTGAACGGACCAAGTAGAGATAAGCGTTTTTGTGTTGAATATATAAAACTACCTCTCTAGCTCATTGAATGTTCTTATACTCTTAATCTTGATATGATTGTTATGATCAATGTGCTTCGTTCATTATTTTGATTTATTAAAAGGTACGACTCAACTGCGAGTTAATGTATTCCTTGTAAATTGAATAATGGCCAAGTGCATTTGTGAAATAATAATTAGTTGATAGAATCCGTGTCTTGACCGTTGAGATTGATGATACCCCTTTATGGATGCTTGAAAGTTTTCATGTGAAAACCCTGCAGGTGGATTTTGTATCCGTCACATGAAATAAGTTAAGTGGAAGTATAAAGGATTAAATTAGTCGATGAATTAAATTGTCAGTAATTTAATTTATTTGATTCGTATTGGTAATCTTAACATGGGGAGTTAAATAAGTTTTTAATGAATGATTTCGAAATTAAACAGAGGAGTGCAATTACAGTTTTCTAGTGGAATAAATTGTAATTTATTGTGGTAGGATTAATTCATTCATATTCCGAATTAATACCACAATAGGAAGTCTCGTTATTAAATCTGTGGTCCCTGCTGTGCCTAAATATTCTAGAACAAGGAAATTAAAAGGGAAAATAGTATCCTTGGTGAGTTAGGAGACTGCTACACATTTTTGGTGGGTATTAGACTCCTACACGTTTTTGGCTACACGTTTTTGGTAGGTATTGGAATCCTACACGTTTTTGGTTAAGGGATGACCTAAAAAACATGGATATATAAAGAAAGCAATAAAACTCAAAAGGGTGATTCTTTTTGGCCGAATTTTTGCAACACCAAGGAATATTATTCTTGAGTCGAAATACTTGCCACTCAAGTATTACGTTCATAGAACTTCAGGATACACAGCAGAAGATCGTAGACCTTGAGAACACGAACGCTATTGAAGATTTGTGCAACAGCTTCAAAAGGTTATTGTTACAATCTCGAAATTGATTATATTCGTCTAGTTTACATGTAAGAATATTATCTTGGGTGCTTGCTTCCGCTGCGTTTATATGCCTATTTACTTTCAATTGGCATCAAGAGCCGTCTTACATCTAACTAGATAATGTAATACTTTATGAAATAGAAACCCTAGAATTGGTATTGTTTTTGAATGCATGTTTGTCATGTTAGAAACAATGATGTTTTATGAAAAACGAGATTGATTGTCTGAATTTATGAATTCTGCAATAATGGATATTATTAGAATCAGTATAAATAATATGTGATATGATTGTATCTGATTTTATTCAAAAGGAAAAAAAAAAGAAAGGCAAAATCGATTTTACCGAATGGTCATAGTTTTGGAGTTCTGAATTTTTTTTTACGAACTCCGATTGACCTGAAATTTGGTAGGTTCGTCGGAAACGGCCTAATGAACAATACACACCGCTTTGCTGTGATCGAGGGCCTTTTTTGGCCATTCGGGGTCGTTTAGATGGGTTTTTGGGCGTTTTTCTGTTTTTAAAAAAATTTTATTAACGGAAATTTTTATTTTAAGAAATAATGGTGTTAGGGTTCATTCTCTATGGTCTCCATTATATATAACAGTAATATAATAAATTTATGTGTTGACATAGGTCTTCCTCCTCATCGGATAGATTTATTGTGGTTAATTACTGTGTTGTAATCCCTAGTTAATTGATAACTTGTTTTGACTCTCCATCTGAGTTACACGTTGGTTCAATGGAACTAGGGATAATTTAATGTGATATCTACCTAATATAAATTATCAGTTTACTCTCCATCTGAGTTGGTTCGGATTTTTATGGGGTAATATATCTGGCATGACTCATATATTTTGCATGAATAGTTAAGTTTCCCTATCGAATCTAACTGTTCGGTAAGCATGGTTTTATGTGTGATGTGTGGTTTGAATTTTATTATTCTTTCAACATATCCAATGATCTATTTGATGTTTATATCTCCCAGATTAATCATGTCTTCTTTCAACCCACTTACCGTTATTCTGAACCAAAACAAGTTAGAGGGTCCGAATTATGTTGACTGGAAACAAAACTTGGATATTGTCCTAACTGCTGAAGGTTACAAATTTGTGCTGATTGATGAGTGCCCGGATAAACCTGGAGAGGATGCTTCGGAAGACCAGATTAAGGCCTATGATAAATGGGTTAAGGCTGATGAGATGGCGCGATGTTACATTCTTGCCTCTATGGCGAATGTTTTGCAACATCAGCATCAGTCAATGGGGTCTGCGTACGATATGCTTGAAAATCTGAAAGAGATGTTCGGAGAGCAAAATCGTGCGGCTAAGCAGACAGCCCCTTTTGAACACTAAGATGGCTGAAGGATCTTCGGTTCGGAAGCATGTACTTGACATGATGAGTCTTCTGAATGAACTCGAGGTGCTTGGAGCTGTGATTGATAAGGAATCTCAAGTTGAGATGGTCCTACAGACTCTGCCTGACAGTTTTCAACAATTTCGCTTGAATTACAGTATGAACAAAATGGATTTGTCACTTGTGAAATTGTTGAATGAGCTGCAGGCGGCAGAGTCCATTATCAAGTAGCAAGCCCCAGCTGTGGCAATGATTGTTGAGAAAGGTTCAGTTTCTAAGCCAAAAGGCGGACAGAAAAAGAAGAAGGCTCGCAAGGTTGTGGCACCCGTAGGTGCTGCTGGTGGTGTAAGCAAGCCTAAGGGCAAGTGTTTTCACTGCAAGCAGCCTGGGCACCAGAAGAAACAATGTCCCACCTATTTGGCCAAGATGAATAAGCAAGGTAATTCATTTTTAAATGTCGTTGAAACTTGTTTAGCGGCTGTTTCTACCATGTCATGGTGTGTAGATTCATGAGCCACTAATCATATCTGCACTTCTTTGCAGGGGTTTCAGGAAACGCGGCGGCTAAGTGAGAATGAAATTTGCGTTTTTCAAGCCAATGGTGAACCAGCACCAGCTTTAGCATTAGGATATATTAGAGTTGAGTTTAGTACTGATAGAGTTTTAAATTTAAAAGACGTTTTATATGTACCTTCCATTAGAAGGAATTTGCTTTCAGTTTCGAGATTAATGGATGCTGGTTATAATGTCTTTTTTATTAATAACTCTACTATTATTAAGTATAATAGACTTTTTATCTACACTGCTGCTAGAGTACATGATCTATTTATGCTTAATATTTCTCCTGAAATGCTACAACCAAAAGAGCTAAATAACGTTGACCTGCCACGTAAAAGAAAGCGTATTTCTGAATTGAGTCAAACTTATTTATGGAATTTACGTCTAGATCATATAAATCTAAATAGGATCTCAAGGTTGGTTTCTGATGGACCCCTGGGTTCATTGAAAGTGGAGGCACTACCAACATGCGAATCCTGTTTAGAAGGAAAAATGACCAAGAGACCCTTCCCTTCAAAAGGAAATAGAGCCAGTGATAAGTTAGAATTAATCCATTCCGATTTGTGTGGACCTATGAATATACAAGCAAGAGGTGGTTTTGAGTATTTTGTGACTTTCACAGATGACTACTCCAAATACGGATATATTTATTTGTTGCGCCGTAAGTCTGAGTGCTTTGAGAAATTCAAAGAATTCAAGACAGAAACGGAGAAACGACATGATAAACATATCAAATCATTGCGATCTGATCGCGGTGGTGAATACCTTTCTGCAGAATTCATTAGATACTTATCAGATTGTGGAATAACGTCTCAATGATCTGCTCCAGGAACACCACAACAAAATGGTGTAGCAGAAAGAAGAAATAGAACCCTTATGGAAATGGTCAGATCAATGTTGAATTATTCCGATCTGACCTCATCCTTTTTGGGATATTCTTTGGAAACAGCTAATTACATTCTGAATTTGGTTCCTTCCAAGTCAGTACCTTTAACTCCAACAGAATTGTGGACTGGGCGCAAACCTAGTCTGCAGCATATTCGAGTTTGGGGTTGTCCAGCACATGTGTTGAAAGGGAAAACAGATAAATTGGAATCAAGGACAGAGGTGTGCATTTTTATTGGATATCCAAAAGGAACAAAGGGAGGTTTATTTTATTGTCCAAAACAAAAGAAGGTAATTGTTACAACAAATGCCAAATTTCTGGAAGAGGATTATTTAATAAACCATGTTCCTAGAAGCAAACTTGTTTTGCAGGAATTGAGCAAAGAAATAACAAAATATCCATTTCCAAAACACATCCCGGCAGCCAGTATTGATTTACCACTGTGTTCTCGTAGTGGGAGGAATGTCAATAGGCAAGAGGACGCACAAGAGGCATTGCCCGACATACCAAGGATAATACTAGGCATGAAACTGAGCAAACTAGCAATAACAAGCATGACCTATAGAACAGTGTTGCAGAAACTAAAATGGTTGTAAGACATGCAACTATAGTATAGTGTTGAGGCTTACAAGTAGCATAGAGACATGCAGTCTGAAAGGTTTAGGGTTCACAAAGGCATGATCATTTTAAGACTGAGCAAGTAGAAAGTTGTATAAATCAATGACTTAACATGAAGAGGGAAGAATAAATTTGGAACAACTTCTGGGCAAGTATGAATTACTAGTAAGTTTTAACACAAGAATCCAAAGCAAAGTATGAAGATACACTCACACAAGGCATTGATTAGGTTAAACATTCGAACCAGGCAAACATACATAGGGCAGGAATAACCTTAGTTAACTACTCATGATTCTAATTTTAGAACCTAAATAGAATTGGGGCATTAAAACTGCGAAAAGACATTAAAGCGAACATGATTGAAAAAAAAAGGTAGCATAGCAGAAGGATCGCAGAAGTTCAAGTGACATTGGTCTACAGAGCACAAACCAAAAGAGAGTGAAATTGCAAAAGTTAAGGATACTCACCACTGACAAATTATGAACCAGTAAATGAGAAAATTAATTTTCAGCAACAGCTCAGTTATTAGTAGCAAAGAGAGAACAGCAAGACTCGTTGAATCTGAGTGCATCAAAGTTCCCAAGGGTTTCAAGTGAACCCCGGGCAGTGCTTGCACTGAGAAAGAGCAACAATTGAACTTTGGTAGCCTTGGCTTTCAACCGGCCAAGGTCTCAAGTTTCAGAATAATAGAATAAATGAGAGTGAGAGAGTAATAGCAGTGATTAAGGTCTGCTTGAAGGGAACTAGGGAGGGGTTTATATAGTAGTGAAATTTAAATGAACAAATAAGGAAATATAATCAATCAAACACGGTTAAGGAAAGAAAATATCACATGCAATCAATAACATAGCCGGTAAAGGGGTGAAAGAAATTTCAAATCCTAGTTGAGTCCAATGTCCATGAATCAGATCGGAAATGCAAAAATCATTCATTATAAAGTATATATAGATGAAACATCAGTCAGATCTTCATAAAATAAGAGCCAATCAGGCCCATCTTGAAAGGCAGTATTTACCAAAGTTTGGTAAATACTAAGTAACACCATGAACGCATGAGTAGTAGCGGAATAAGGCAAGAGAATCAGGAAGGGAGTCCATATTGTGGCCGGATTTGGCGAGGATTTAGGGATACGACGGCTACGGTTTGTATGGACAAGGGAGGAGTGGAGAAAGTGGAGGCGGATGAAGGAGGAAAATATCTCTAAGGTTTAGGGTGAAGGATATAAGGAGAAAAGCTGCTTCATTATGGGTTGTTGATCATCTAAGATCAACGGTCATGATTGAAAGGGAAGTGGGTCGGGTCAGGAGATGGGTACAGGGTGATGGGCAGCTGATATTGGGTTAAGGGGTATTGGGCCAAGGTTTTGGACCGAAAATTAGCCTAAAATTGGACTAAGAATTAAATACACGAAATTGTTTAAATGTAAGAAAATCAATTTTTAAAGCTTTAAAAGTTATGGAAAAATATAGAAAATACTTATATGACTCTTGTAAATGCAAAATGATATTTTGAAAGTATATATAACATTTATGAAAATATTAGGGAAAAATAGGTATCAACAGCTGCCTTCTTTACTCGGGAATGATGAAGTTATCGGGTAAAGAAAATGATGACCAATTTTGTCCGAAAGGAGTGGGGGATTATTTCTTTCGAAAAATGGGGGCTGAACACTAGCTCTTGAGTTTCTTGCATATCCTTGGTGTTACGGGAATCAGGCCGTATATAGTTCTTGATCCAACGGCGAACGAAACCGATGGAGTTATTATCATAGTGGTCGTGTATTTTGAAGAAGATCTTTTGGATGTGATAGTGTCGTGAGTAACTGATAATTTTCAGACAATCAATTGCTGATTGTCGGTTACGTTTCAGATGATCGAAGGTTGTGAATGTTGTGAACGGAAATCAAAGAGAGAATTGCTCGTGTTTGTAGAACGGTTACCTCCCAAGTTACCTACAAAAATTAAAATACGATGCACGCGAGTATACGGGGTTATTTGAGAAAATTTAAACATGATGCAAATTCCCTTCGGACCAGGAGAGTTGTCTTTGGATGATGATGATGATGTCCTTAGACCATGACGTCTTGGGCCATGAAGTGTATGATAAGAGATTCGCAGGCCATGGAATGGTGTCCTCGGGCTATGAGAATGGTGCCTCTGTACTATGACGCCATTGAATAATGATATGCAATTCCGAGAGATCTTCCGGCCATGCAGTGATGTCTTCGGGCTATGAGGATGACGCCCTCAGACTATGACTCCTTCGGAAAATGCGGCGATGTTTCAGCCCATGAAATGGGAAGAAGCGGTGATACTGATTGTTTGATAGAAGAAACAGGTAATGCTTAGTCATATGCGAGAACGAGAAGAGACAAGGCTTAGTCTTGTATGGGGTAAGGGCAGTGCTTAGCCCAATGCAAAGGGTGGAGATAATGCTTAGTCTCATGCGAGGAAAGGCAGTGCTTAGCCTTATGCAGTAGTGGAGGCAGTGCTTAGCCTCATGCAGGCAATGGAGACAATGCTTACTCTCCTGCAAGAAAAGGAAATGCTTAGCCTTATGCAGTAGTAAAGGCAGTGCTTAGCCTCATGTAAGGAATAGAGATAGTGCTTAGTCTCATGCAAGAAAAGGCAGTGCTTAGCCTTATGCAATGATGGAGGCAGTGCCTAACCTCATGCAAGGAATGGAGACAGTGCTTAATCTCATGTAAGAAAAGGCAGTGCTTAGCCTTATGCAATAACGGAGGCAGTGATTAGCCTCATGCAATGTAGTAAATACAGTGCTTATTCTCATGCAAGAAAATGCAGTGCTAAGCCTTATGCAATGATGGAGGCGGTGCTTGGCCTTATGCAATAATGATGTCAGTCCTCAGCCTTATGCAATAATGGAGACAGTGCTTAGCCGTATGCAATAATTGAGGTTGTGCTTAGCCTTAAGCAAAGAATGGGGCCAGTGTTTAGCCCTATGCAGGATGAGCAACGATTGAATGTGAGAGGAGAAGTGATTCTTAGCTTGGCGCTTTTGTGTTTGGCAACTTCTGTCGGTCTGAAGATAGTCATCTTGTTGTATGTATATATTTGCGGACGTTCTTGTTATGTCCATTGTGCCTGCATCCAACGAAAAATCGTGAGTTTGGGGAAGGTTGATTCTTGCTCTTACTTTGCCTTCGCTCCTGTCTTGAGGTCCTGTTTGAGTCACCTTGGGTAACATCTGTCTCCTACAGAAAATGACATTTCCGAAAAATATACATTTTTGATAAATCATTTATATAATAATGCAGTTTGTTCGAAATATGTGATGATAAATAAAACAAATAAAGTTCGAATCGGAGACTGTGACACATTTTGAGACATTGCAACCTCTTCAATTTGGAATACTGAGGACCCTCCTCAAAATTCTGCCCTAGTTTATATGCGTACTTCTGGTGATACACTTCTTTGGTGATCCTAAACATGATGAGATCTGCCAAACTCGAGATCTTTCCCAGTTTCTAACCATAGGGGGAATGAAGATCTTATTATCAAGTGACCGAACCCACAGGGTTGCCTACGTATCCCCTCTTAAACGGTAATCAGGTCAAGCGTAGTTCAGGTTCCATCAAACAAAAAATGCAAACATACTTTTAAACATAATATCTCTTGACTGCGTCCGACTTGATAGGTTTTGGCCACATCTCTCCATCCATTTCTGCAAGTATAAGTGCTCCTCCTGTCAGTACTCGGTGAACCATGTAAGGGCCTTGCCAGTTGGGTGAGAATTTTCCCTTTGCTTTATCCTGATGTGGGAAGATTCGTTAGAGCACCAATTGCCCCGGTGTGAATTACCTTGATCTAACCTTTTTATTGAAAGCCCTTGCCATTCTGTTATGGTAGAGTTGACCGCGACACACTGCGTTCATTCTTTTACCATCAATGAGAGCTAGTTGTTCATACCGGTTTCATACCCATTTTGCATCGCTGAGATCATCTTTTTATATGATTCTTAAGGAAGGAATCACCACTTCGGCAGGAATAACGGCTTCGGTACCATAGACCAGTAAATAGGGGGTGGCCCCAGTTGATGTACGAACTGTGGAGCGGTATCCGAGTAAAGCAAACAGTAGCTTCTCGTGCCATTGTTTGTAGTTGTCCTCCATTTTCCTCAATATCTTCTTGATGTTCTTGTTGGTGGCTTCTACGGTTCCATTCATTTGCGGCCTATATGTTATAGAATTCCAATGCTTGATCTTGAATGTTTCACACATGGCTTTCATCAGGTCACTATTGAGATTAGCAGCATTGTCAGTAATGATTGACTCAGGTACTCAAAATCGGCAGACAATGCGATCCCGGACAAAATATGCTACGACCTTCTTAGTCACAGCTTTATAAGACGCGACTTCAACCCATTTTGTGAAGTAGTCTATTTCCACCAAAATGAACCTGTGTCTATTTGAATCAGCGGGTTCAATTGGTCTGATGACATCCATGCCCCAAGCAGAGAAAGGCCAGGGTGAAATCGTTGCATTGAGTTTGTTGGGTGGCACTCGTATAATATTAGCATGTATCTGGCATTTGTGACACTTTTGAACATATTTGATGCAGTCTGTCTCCATAGTCATCCAAAATAACCTGCTCTTAATATACTCTTGGCCCAAATGAAATCGTTCATGTGAAGTCCGCAACAGTCCCAAATCAGGAGTCCTTCTATACAAAATTCCTCTGCTTTGAAAGAAATGGTTGGCCAATCATTGAAGCGTGCGCTTCTGAGTGTGTGTAGCATTCCTTGGGTATTCTCATTTTTCTAAGTAATCCTTAATATCATGGAACCATGGATTTCTGTCAAACTCTTCTTCAACATGAGCACAATAAGCTGGCTGCTTATGAATTCCTATTGGGATACAATCGATGAAATTTTTGTCTAAATGTTGTATCATGGAAGAAAAGGTAGCTAATGCATCTGCAAACTCATTCTGAATCCTTGGAACATGTTTAAATTCTATTTTTGTGAACCTCTTGATCAGTTCTTGTACACAGTGCAAGTATGGCAATATTTTAGTGTTTTTAGAAGTCTATTCTCCTAGTACCTAGTGTACTAAAAGATCAGAGTCTCTGACTACCAGCAACTCTTGAACGTTCATGTCGATGGCCAACCTGAATGCCAAGATGCAGGCCTCATATTCCGCCATATTATTGGTGCACAGGAACCTGAGTTTTGCAGATACCCACTCCCTTGAAATTTGCTGCTCCGTCGAAGAACATCCTCTAACCGTCGTATGTTTTGGTAATATCTTCTCCTACAAATGACACATCCTCGTCGGGAAAATACGTCTTTAATGGTTCGTATTCTCCATCTACGGGATTCTCTGCCAGGTGATCAGCATGTGCTTGCCCCTTGACTACTTTCTGCTTCACATAGATGATGCCGAATTCACTTAGCAATATCTGCCACTTTGCTAACTTACCCATGGGCATGTGTTTCTGAAAGATGTATTTTAGTGGATCCATCCTTGATATGAGATATGTAGTGTACGCACAGAAATAATGTGTCAACTTCTGGGCTATCCATGTCAAATCATAGCAGGTGCATTCCAATAGAGAATACCGGGCCTCGTCAGGTGTGAACTTCTTGCTTAGATAATATATCACTTGCTCTTTCTTTCCGGTTTCGTCATGTTGTCCCAGAATGCAGCCAAAGGCTCTATCCAACATGGATAAATAAAGCAACAGTGGTCTTCCTGGTTCTGGCAAGACCAACACGGGCGATTTAGACAAAATCTCCTTGATTTTGTCGAAGGCTTTTTGGCATTCTTCAGTCCAGCTTATTGCGGCATCTTTCCTCATCATTTTGAAGATCGGCTCACATATCGCCGTTGATTGTGCTATAAAACGGCTGATGTAATTGAGGTGTCCTAGAAAACTCATCACATCCTTCTTATTCTTTGGCGGTGGCAAATCTTGGATAGCTTTGATTTTTGACAGGTCGAACTCAATACCTTGGTGGCTGACGATGAAACCTAGCAACTTTCCAGTAGGAACTCCGAAGGCACATTTTGCGGGGTTCAACTTCAAATTGTATTTTTAAAGTCGTTCGAAAAACTTTTTCAAGTTTGCTATGTGGTTCGAACTCTTTTTGGATTTGATGATAACATCATCCACGTACACCTCTATTTCCTTGTGTATCATATCATGGAAGATAGTCTTTATGGCCCTCATGTAGGTGGCCCCAGCATTCTTCAAACCAAACGGCATCATTTTGTAACAATATTCCCCATTGTGTGATAAAGGCGGTCTTTTTGGAATCCTCTTGATCCATACAAATTTGATGATATCCTGCGAAAAAATCCACAAAGGATTGGAGTTCATGCTTGGCGCAGTTGTCGATCAGTATGTGTATGTTAGGCAACAAGAAATCATCCTTAAGACTTTCTGTGTTCAGATCTCGATAATCGACACATACTCTAACTTTCCCATCTTTCTTTGGAACCGGCACAATTTTGGCTAACCATGTCGGGTATTTTACCACTCGAAGAACCTTGGCTTTGATTTTCTTGGTGACCTCCTCTTTTATCTTCAAACTCATATTTGGCTTGAACTTTTTGAGCTTCTGCTTTATCGGTGGACAGAGAGGATTGGTAGGTAGCTTGTGACCTACTATGGATGTGCTTAACCCAGTCACATCGTCGTAGGACCATGCAAAAATATCCTCATATTCCTTAGGAACCTGATATACTCTTCCTTCTTTGACGGTGATAGATGAATGGTTATGTGAGTTTCTTTGACAGTTTCAGAATCCCCTAAATTAACGGCCTCAGTTTACTCCAAATTAGACTTTGGTTTATTTTCAACATTTTCTACTTCTTTGACAATTTCCTTAGGTATTATATCATCTTCCAGATCTTCGGAATCACTGTCCTTATATTGTGTTGTCTCATTACATGTCACAGTCGTAGGATAATGATAAATACGAAAAACAATAATGCATTAATAAAGCTTAAAACTGTCAGCAAGTACAACTTGATGGCTCGAGGAATTGTTTCAAAACAAAATACTGAAAATGTCTTAAATGCTCAAAACAATTAAAAAACAAGTCATGCTAATTTTGCCAGGCTACCCAAGTACTCGGCGAGCTCGGGATGGTGCAGCAGTCCAGTTCTTGAGAACAGCTCCTTCTCCCACTGTCTAAATGGTAAGGTCTTCCTCCTTCTCCACAATTATACTGCAGTCCATGTCTTCCTCATCCAGAAACAACTTTCTCATACCGACCAAAATCTTATCTTCTTCGGATCCCCACATCGTGTCAGCTTGACAGAATGTCTAGTGCAAAGGTGGTATTTGTTGTTCCAACGGATAGTAATTGGTGCGCCATGGTCATATCCAATCCTGATACTCTTGCATGGTATATTCACACCCGAGTCCAAAGGGTGCCGCGATACTGCGGTTGTATGGGTTTTTTGATCCCTTGAAGCATTCGGCCAAGACCTTTTCCTGGTTCATATCCCATCTACAGCAATATGCTTTCTATCAACCATCGATCCTTTTCAATTGTGTTAACCCGCTCAATGCGGTGATATGTTTCTCTGTGCAAATTCCTCCTGTTTTCGATGACTGGAACGGTCTGGTTGGTGTAGATAGGGTTGCTTCCGTCTCCATGAATGATCACCTCCTAATGATTCCATTCGAACTTCACAGCCTGGAGCAAAGTAGAAGCCACTGCCCCAGCTGCGTGTATCCATGGTCCTCCCAACAATAGGTTGTAGGTAGTAGATATGTCTAGCACTTGGAACTCAACATTAAACCAAGTCGAACGCATCTGTAGATCAAGGTTGATTTCTCCGATAGTGGCTCTTTGAGATCCGTTGAATGCCTTCACACTCACGCTTCCCATCAGTATCTCGTGCAGGCCTTTAGCTAATCTTTTCAAAGTGGTCAGTGGCCATATGTTCAAGCTTGAACCTCCATCTATCAGGACCCTGGCGATGAACTTGTCCTCAAATTGCACTGTGATGTGCAATGCCTTGTTGTCACTCAACCCTTCTGGCGGTAACTCATCTTCGTGGAAAGTAATTTTGTAACTCTCCAGTACCTGTCTAACCATGTTAGCCATCTCTCCACTATTGATGCCGGCGAGTACATAAGCTTCACTTAACACTTTCATCAAGGCATTCTTGTGTGCATCTGAATTTTGCAACAGTGATAAAATGGATATCTGGGTGGGAGTCTTGTTCAGGTGGTCAACAAAAGAGTATTCCCTTGCTTTTATCTTCCCCCAAAGATCATCAGTTCATGTCTCAACTACAGGCTGCTTAGATGCAGCTTCTTTGATGATTCCTCCCAGATTCTCAGGTGTGTAAACTCTACCAGTTCTGGTAATACCTTGCGCGACACCTGTCTCTTCCATCTTGGCTTTTCCTTTTCTTCTCTCTTCCGCAACATAATCCCATAGGATGGCATCAGTCTTGTAAGATGGTGTGGGAGCTACCATTACAGTGAAAGGTGTAGCTACCTCAACCTTAAACGGTGCTTGGGTTTGTACCACAACTGGCGTGAGGGTGACTAGAGACGTTTTAGGAGTATCTCCCTCTCTGATGAGTCTGACAGATCCTTCTTGATCCCATTCCTCGTCAGTTTCTATCACGTTCACTCCTGCACCCCTATGATCCAGGAGAGGGTTATTGCAGACATTAGGTGCGGCTACCTTTGCTTGTAAAACCTTAGTATCGATTAGTGTCTGAATCTTGTCTTTTAATATGCGGCACTGTTCAGTGGTATGACTCTTCATGCCTGAATGATAGGCACAATTTTTGTTGGGATTGATCAATTGGGAAGGGTTCTCGACAGCAACAGTAGGAATAGGGGTGACGTAACCAGCGACACCTTCAGTCTCTCATACAGTTGAGTTATGAGTTTAACAATTAGGGTGTATTGTCCTGGGAGTTCTGTGGTCGAAATATAGGCATGGCTTTGGGTAGTTTTCGCGGGCGGGTGGAGGTGAATGGTAATATTTAGGTTGAGTGTTATAGGTATGGTAGGTGGTGAAAGGGTATTGGTATTTTGGGATTGAGGGTTGGTATGTGGGTGGAGGTGTTTGGTATGTGAGGGGAGACTTAGGGCCCTGGGCTACCATCACAGAATCCACTTCTTTCTTCTTTGAGATACCTTCTGATTTCAAGGCTTTATTTGTGGATTGCAGCGCCTCGAAATTAGTCACCATCCTATTCTTGATTCCTTCTTCTATCCTCTCTCCTAACTTGATGATGTCTGAAAACTTGTGATTCTAGATGACGATCAACCTTTCATAATACTGCGGATCTTGAGCTCTAACAAAGAACTTGTTCATTTGTTCTTCTTCAAGTGTTGGCCTTACCTTTACGTCCTCTGATATCCAACGAGTAGCATACTCGCGGAAGACTTCTGTCGGCTTCTTCTTGAGGTATTGAATATAGAAAATGGCTGGCACGTTCTCCATGTTGAACCTAAATCTCTCCATGAAATTTGATGCCATACTTACCCAATTGGCCCCTTTATTCGGGTTTTGACTGATATACCAAGACAAGGCATCTCCCGTAAGACTTCGCATGAACATTTTCACGTGGATTTTTTCATTCTTACCCACTCTTACAAGCTTGTCGCAGTAGGTTCTTAGATTTACCTTCAGATCACCAGTGCCGTCGAACATTTCAAACTTGGGAGGTTTGTAACCTTCTGGCAGTTCTACATCTGGCTGAATACACAAATCTTCATAGTTTAAACCTTTTAACGCCTTTCCCACCTTCATCATTCTGGACTTTCCCTGTAAGTTTCTTGATTTCCTCTGCCACGTTTCGAATGAGCAGGTCCTTCTCAGTTAGCTCAGGTACGTATAGGGTTTGCTGCAAGGTATGGGGTAAGGTTTCCAAATATATCGAATTGTTTTGATGAGTTCCTAAAACTTGGGTATATGGGTGATAATTGATTGAGGTTTGAGGGGGATCGGGGGTAGGTTGAGGTGCATTTTGAGGAGTGTGAAGTAGTGGTTTACGGGTATTGAGTTGGGTGATGGTGGTGTTATTGAGGGGTTTGCACTGGTGGTGGATTAAGATTTTTGGGAGGAGCAGGATTATGATACTGGTGCGGTGCGGGAGGATTCAGAACTATAGGTGGTGGGTTCTGGTTTTGTGTGTTTTGTGGTAGTGTTTGGTTTTGCATGGTTGGGTTTTGCCGGTTGATGTCCGGAACATTAAGAGTAAGGGAATGGTTTGCCAAATTTCAGACCTGCTCAAGCTCGCCTTGTAGTTCCAGGATTTTTTGCTCCAAATGTAAGACAAACTCATTCGGTCCTGGCGTACTTCTCCCATCTGAGGTTTCAACATTCTCTGCCGTGGTAGCATCATCTTTCTGAATACAACTTATGTCATCCATCTTCGCTTTGCCTTTGCCTTTGCTTTTCGGGTCTCTAGGTGGAGGACCTCTGGATCTGGTGTGGTATGCTGACGATGCCAGTATGCACGAACCAACCTTTGGGAATGGGAATAAATAAAAGAAACAAAAACAAAAAGTAACCAAGTTAGTAAGATGAAATAAAAGAGTGTTTGCAATATTTAGACATGTATCACATAAGGTCATACAATAATTCGCGTTCTAATTGTGGGTACCTCATTGTTCCTGAGGTAGGCCTAAGCGACACATAGACTTGGAGAAATTTATGCCAACATTTGCTTCATTTCATTAGTGCGAAAATGAGCCAAAACAATCTTTGAGATAATAGTTATAAAATCACTAATGACATTAACCCTTATTACATTGAAATCTATTCTAAGCTAGAAAGCAGTAAAGAATATCATCTCCTAATCTACTTGGTCCCTGAAGGACCTTCTCCGTGCTTGGCTCTCTTGACCCCATCAACCATGTTTTCCCAGATCGCGCAGGTCTAGTAGTAAATAAGCCTTTGCCAGCTTTACTCCTTCATCATTGTCCATGCCTTGACAATTCCAAAATCTCTTTCTCATCTTCCCTTCTAGCTCCATCAGACCTTGCTCCAAGTATCTAACCTTTCTGTCGACTTAGTGGCAATCTCTTTCCATTCTCTTATCGCCTCTATGTTCACTTTTATGTTGTTCCAGATGCTTGGCTTCGGACTCGAACACCCTTTTGCATATCCTCTTGTACTTCACCTGTGCCTCAGCCACTTCGTCTATGATCATATCCTTTAGATTGACTCCTGGTTTGACGTTGCCAGCTATGTCGTCTTCTAACCATGATAGATAGTAGTACATATGGCTAGTGTGGTACCTGTCTGGCTCAATAGTTTCTCCTTCCATGATGATCTTTTGGTTTCACATGTGTTGCGCTTCGAACTTGAATGGGGTGACATCTCCCTTGAAATCTGCCTTATATTGAACCATGTCGGAAACCCGAAATATGACTTTGTTTTCTTCCAGCTTGCCTCATTACCCTTATAGGAGCGTAAGGGTAGATGCCTCGCAACCCGATCAGTACCAAGTGAGCAGTTCCTTTTGATCTGATGATGAACTCACCACTAGAAAACCATTCAAACATCCAATGCACTTGCTCGTCTGTCATATTGTTGAAGAAATGCACCCAGCCTATAGTATTTCCAGGCTTTGCAAACTTGTCTGGAATGAACATCATTTTCTTTGGGTGATGGTTGGCTATGTAGTCATTCAGTGGCCTTCGTAGAAGCTCTTGACAATATTCTCCCCTTTGAAAGTGTTCCAATAGCCAAACTTGTAGCAATATTTAAAACCCTCAAAGTGTCCACTAATCCAGAGCATGGTACATCTCAGCTAAGATCATGGGGATGATAGTGTAAGTCTGTCCTTCGATGCCATCCATTAAGGTCCTGAAGACCATGGCTAAGAGAGTATGAATCCTTCCTCCTTGCATTGGAAAGATCAACAATCCCAAGAAGAGGACAATGAAAACATAAACTCAACAGTGCACCCATCCCAAAGAGGTAATAGCTAGTTCGTCATGATGAAGGCGATATGGTTTGCTATGCCCATAACGCTCGTAGAGAAACTCAAAAGGGATGCATAATTTCTTTAGACAGAGCAGTTTATCATTCTTCTTAAAACCCAACATTTTTAGAAAATCGCGGGGAGTGCGATTTTCTGGCACCAGTAGTCCCATGCTATCCTATGGTAACTTGGCAAAGCCCCCTATTTTTTCCAGGAGAGGAGTCATTTCTATATTGCCAAATCGAAAAATAGCTCTTTCTCGTCCCAAAACATGGTAACGGCCTCGATCAGTTCTCTATTTTGTTGAATGCTCAGCAAAGATGGCAGGTCACCAAGTACTCTCCTCACATGATTTTTATCACAAGGTGCAATGTCTCTTTACCAGTCAATTAGCGAAGGCGAAATATTTTGGACCATACTGAACCTAGGGATTTCATGCTTCAGTTTCTGCAAACAGACAAAGGTTAGTCTTTCCCAACTCCATATTCGACTACTTACCCAATAATGATCAATATGTTGGCAAATTTTCTCCAAGTAATGCATATAACATGATGACGTCCTTTGGGATTATGGAAATCCCGTCGGACGTTGGACAAGGTTTATCTAAGTGGGTTGTTACGTCAATGACGCCTCAATCCGTACTAGGTTTAGCATGATGCACGTACATTTCAAATTAGAGTGGGGTTTCTAGAAGGGTCTAGATTGGTACTCTCAAGTGGACAACTTGAGAAGGAACTGCACGAGACCGTCGGCTGCACCGTTGATCGACTACTCTACCGCAAATAAACCTTTTTGATTTATAAGGGTGATTTTTAGGAATGCACGGACACTCATCAAGCGCCACTATGTTGATAATATGCACGAGTGGAGCATGATGTGGAGCATGATTTATGCAGAAATAGTAACACGTTGCCAAGTATTTACATGATAAAAGTTCATAAAAACAATAAATAACACGGCAAAGATGAAAAAAAGAAGAGAAAAGAAAAGAAAGAGAAAAGAGGGAAGTCAGTATAACTCATGAAAAATATGCGAGAATGTAATGAAGCAAATAGGGACAAGAGAGTCACGATATAGCAGTTATAGACAAGATGAAGGAAGCAGGGAGAGGGCGTACATGTCATAGCAATTAAGGGAAACAGAGAGGGGATATTTAGGTCATAGCAATTTAGATAAAGGAAAATAAGGGAAGGAATGTGCATGTCATAGTAATTTAGGAAAATATGGGAAGGGATGTGCATGTCATACCAATTTAAACAAATATAGAAAAGTAAGGAAAATAATCCACATAAGTCAATTTCTTGATGGTAAGAGCCTAAGTATCTCCCCTGCAGAGTCGCCATGCTGTCGCGCCCCGTTTTCTCACGAAAGTGGGCTTCGACATGTGACAACTCTTTCAATACTACTTTATAAGAGTTGTCACATGTCGAAGCCCCACTTTCGCAAGAAAACAGGGTGTGACAACACAGTCGCCATGCTGTCACGCCCCGTTTTCTCGCGAAAGTGGGTTTCGACGTGATAAATCTTTTAGATAGGTATTAAAAGAGAAGAGTCGCTACCTAACAATTTTGAGGTGCGTTAGGGCACCTATCTGCAAATAATTCTATTGAACTAGTCAACGCTACCAAAGATCAGGTAAGGGCTCAAATTATCTCAAAGAGAAGGTGTTAGGCACTCTTCGAGGTCCGCAACTATGGGTCCGGGCCGAAATTTATACTATGTGGATTAAATATTAAGCTAGGTGATCAAATAAGCAAAGAGGGATGCAGAAGTTTAAAACTCTATTATAACACAAGAATTAACTATATGATTAATTGATACAAGTCCTAAAATATCACAAGGAGTACAATTGCGTTGATCTATGACTAAGTGTGAACGGCAAGTACATAAAGGAATGGGGGGGATCCTACGTGTTTTAGCCTAAAGGATCACCTCATGCAACATATATAATACTTCGCAACTCCCTTAGGGTAGGGGTTGCTCATATTATTCAGCGGGCATAGACTATCATCTCCTGCTACCCAATTACTATGTTGAAGTTATTACTTAAAGGCGCTCTAATTCAATTCTAAATTGTATCCTATGCGTGCACTACCCCTCCCATGCTTATGGTCCAGGACGCTTTGGACTTACTATTAGGTTGCTCAAAATGATAAAACTAGACGATATTCAAAACAGATAGGACTTCACACAATAGCAATGAAAGGCTCAAGTTGACCTCCACACATAAGCACAAAAGCACACAAACAGATTTTTGGTTAAGTAGCAGACAGAGCTAAGATGCATTAGAATCATTAGATCCTATAGGCAGGATTTCTAATTTGTTTCCATAATAAGGTAGTGAAATCCCAGAATTTAGAATTACCAATGCTATTATTATAGATATGCATCTTAGACAGGTGACATTACCCTATAGACATGATTTCTAATAGTGTGTTGAATCAAGCATGTCAAAGCAAATATCAAACAAGGCAATTAAACATTATAGGCATGCTTTCAACCTGTTCATACGAGCATTGGGATATCCCAGCCCCCCACTTTCATTAACTCCTCCATCATTCATTATACAAATCATTACAGCCTAAATGGAATAAATACATGCCTAATCAAAAATGTAAAATAAACCAGTGATGCATCTGGGCCTTCAAATGGCTTTAAAATTCGGACAGGCTCATATCCCAGGCGCAGATAGTGTGCTCAAAACCACAGTAGCAAGAACCAGATTCAGCAATTCAGGCCCAATAAAAAAATGATTCTCTTGCCCGTCCATTACCAGTTACAGATAATTAAGATACGACTGGCAACTCATGCTAACCTAAAGAATTTAAGATAACTCAAATTCTAAGGTGGAGCATACGCTCATTTGGACCCTAATACCACAACTAACATAAGCAAGAATTCAAACGTCCCAGGATAAGACACACACTTGAACATCACATAAGCACACATAAGATGTAGAGAGTATGCAAAATACATAGATTGGACATGTACAGGGTTTTTCAGATTAGCGAACAAGTTCAAGGTAACAGGTTTTTTGGGATACACATGATTTGATTGCAGGAATCTAGCATACAAGAATCCACAAAAACAAAGGAGTTAAGCATGAGAGTTCAAAGCAAGCAGGGTCATGAATTAATTCCCAGAATGTTAACAAGTAGCAATGACATACTCGAGAGGCAAGGACCAACAATAAACTTCACAAGAAAATCTTAACATAAGCCTGTAGGGCAAAACATAAGTAAGACTTGTAAGTCAGTTTGTGACAAGCAGAAAGTATTTATAAGAAAACTTATTTAGAAATTAAAGTTCAACAGTATTGACAACTCTGCACAACAGCTAATTAGCAGGCAGGTATCTAATTCTGAGAATGCGAGTATATAGCAAGTTCCACTATATATACTAAGGATAATACTAGGCATGAAACTGAGCAAACTAGCACTAACAAGCATGGCCTATAGAACAATGTTGTTGAAACCAAAATGGTAGTAAGACATGCAACTATGGTACAGAGGCTTGCAAGTAGCATAGAAACATGCAGTCTGAAAGGTTCAAGATTCACATAGGCATGATCATTTTAAGACTATGCAAGTAGAAAGTTGTATATATGAGTGACTTAGCATGAAGAGGGAAGAATACATTTGGAACAGCTTCTGGGCAAGTATGAATTACTAGTAAGTTTTAACACAAGAATCCAAAGCAGAGTATGAGGATACACTCACACAAGGCATTGATCAAGTTTAACATTCGATCTAGGCAAACGTACAAAGAGCAGGAATAACCTTAATTAACTACTCATGATTCTTAAATTAAAACCTAAATAGAATTGGGGCAATAAAAATACAGAAAGACATTATGGCAAACATGATTGAAAACAAAGGTAGCACAGATCACAGAAGTTCAAGTAACATTAGTCTACAGAGCATGAACCAAAAGAGAGTGAAACTGCAAGAGTTAAGGATACTCACCACTGACAAATTATGAACAAGTAAATAAGAAAAATAAATTCCAGCAGCAGTTCAGTTATTAGTAGCAAAGAGAGAATAGCAAGACTCCATGAATCTCAGTGCATCAAAGTTCCCAAGTGTTCCAAGTGAACCCCGGGCAGCCTTGGCTTTCAACCGGCCAAGGTCTCAAGTTTCAGAATAATAGAATAAATGAGAATGAGAGAGTAATAGCAGTGATTAAGGTCTGCTTGAAGGGAATCAGGGAGTGGTTTATATAGTAGTGAAATTTAAATGAACAAATAAGGAAATATAATCAATCAAACACAATTAAGAAAGAAATATCACATGCAATCAATAACATAGCCGATAAAGGAGTGAAAGAAATTTCAAACCCTAGTTGAGTCCAACGGCCATGAATCAGACCAGAAATGCAACAATCGTTCATTATAGAGTATATATAGAAGAAAAATCAATTAGATCTTCATATAATTAGAGCCAATCAGGCCCGTCTTGAAAGGCAGTATTTGTCAAAGTTTGGTAAATACTAAGTTACACCATGAACGCGTGAGTAGTAGCGGAATAAGGCAAGAGAATCACGAAGAGAGTCCATATTGTGGCCGGATTTGGCGAGGATTTAGGGATACGGCGGCTAGGGTTTGTAAGGAGAAGGGAGGAGTGGAGAAAGTGGAGGTGAAGGATATAAGGAGAAGGGCTGGTGCATTATGGGTCGTTGATCATCTAAGATCAACGGTCATGATTGAAGGGGAAGTGGGTCGGGTCAGGAGATGGGTACAAGGTGATGGGCTGCTAATATTGGGTTAAGGGGTATTGGGCCAAGGTTTTGGACCGAAAATTAGCCTAAAATTGGGCTAAGAATTAAATACACGAAATTATTTAAATAAAAAATAATTAATAAATAATAAAATATTACTTATGCAATAAAATAATTAAAAATAATAATTTAAAATTATAACAATATGAAAATGCTAATGAATAATGTAATAAATGTAATTATGCATAGAATATAGGGTATTATTGCAAAATTATGTAAATGGCTCAAAAATACAAAGATAATTATATGAAATAAAGTAAAATACTATAAAACATATATGTAAATGTAAATAATGAATTTGGATGATTAAGTCATCACAAAATAATTTGAAGGAGTAATTAATAAATATTTGAGTAATTTAAATGCAAGAAAATGAATTTTTAAAGCTTTAAAAATTATGGAAAATTATAGAAAATATTTATATGACTCTTATAAATGCAAAATGATATTTTGAAAGTATATATGATATTTATAAAAATATGAGGGCAAAATTAGGTATCAACAGCTGCCCATTTTTACTCGAGAATAATGAAAGAGTTGTTGGGTAAAGAAATGATGACCAATTTTGTCCGAATGGACTGGGGGATGATGTGTTTCGAAAAATGGGGGCCGAACCCTGGCTCTTGAGTTGCCTACATATTCTTGGTGTTATGGGAATCCGGTCGTGTATAGTTCTAGATCCAACGACGAACGAAACCGGTGGAGTTATTATCTGAGTGGTCGCGTATTTCAAAGAAAATCTTTTGGATGTGATAGTGTCTTGAGTAACTGATAATTTTTAGGTGGAACTGTGAATGTGAATTTGAACGTTACATATGTATAAGGCAAATATAAGAGTGGCTACGGAAAAAGAGAAATCAATTGCTGATCGCCGGTTACGTTTGAGATGCTCGAAGGTTGTGAACGTTGTGAATAGAAAACGGAGCGAGTATTGCTCCTGATAGTAGAACGGTTACCTCCCGAGTTACCTGCAAAACTTAAAATACGATGCACGCAAGTATACGGGGTTATTTGCGAAAATTTAAACATGATGCAAATTCCCTTCGGACCATGAGATTGTCCGAAGGGATGCAGTGCTTAGTCTTATGCAAAGAATGAGGGCAGTGTTTAGCTCTATGCATGAAGAGCAACGATTAAATATGGGAGGGAGAAGTGATTCTTAGCTTGGCGCGTTTGTATTTGGCGACTTCTATCGGTATAAGATAGTATCTTGTTGTATATTTGCGGACGTTCTTGTTATGTCCATTGTGCCTGCATCCAAAGAAAAATCGTGATTTTGGGGAGAAGGTTGGTTCATGCTCTCGATTCCTTGCTTTGCCTTCGCTCCTATCTTGAGGTCCTATTTGAGTCACCTTGGGTCACGTCTGGCTACTACCAAAAATGACATTTTCAAAAAATATGCATTTTTGATAAATCATTTATATAATAATGCAGTTTCTTCTAAATATGTGATGATGCGTAAAACAAATAATGTTTGAATCGGAGACTGTGACACGTTTTGAGACACTGCAACCTCCTCAGTCCGGAATTTAGAGGACCCTCCTCAAAATACTGCCCCAGTTTATATGTGTACTTCTGGTTATACACTTCTTTGGTGACCCTAAACATGAGATCTGACAAACTCGAGATCTTGCCCCAGTTTCTAACCTTAGAGGGAATGAATATCTTATTATGAAGTGATCGAACCCGCAGGCTGTCTACGTATCTCCTCTTAAACGGGAATCAGGTCAAGCATTGTTCAGGTTACATCAAACAGAAAATGCAAACATAATTTTCTACATATTATCTCTTGACTGCGTCCAAGTTGATAGGTTTTGGCCGTATCTTTACATCCATTTCTGCAAGTATAAGTGATCCTCCTGTTAGTACTTGGTGAACCATGTAAGGGCCTTGCCAGTTGGGTGAGAATTTCCCCTTTGCTTCATCCTGATGTGGGAAGATTCGTTTTAGCGCCAATTTCCCCAGTGTGAATTGCCTTGATCTAACCTTTTTATTGAAAGCCCTGGCCACTCTGTTCTAGTAGAGTTGACCGCGACACACTGCATTCATTCTTTTACCATCAATGAGAGCCAGTTGTTCATACTGTTTCCATACCCATTCTGCATCGCTGAGCTCGGCTTCTTGTATGATTCTTAAGGAAGGAATCTCCACTTCGGCAGGGATAACAGCTTCGGTACCATAGACCAGTAGATAGGGGGTTGCCCCAGAAGATGTACGAACTGTGGTGCGGTATCCGAGTAAAGCAAATGGTAGCTTCTCGTGCCATTGTTTGTAGTTGTCCACCATTTTTCTCAATATCTTCTTGATGTAGTGGGAAACTTCTATGGCTCCATTCATTTGAATCGGAGACTGTGACACGTTTTGAGACACTGCAACCTCCTCAGTCCGGAATTTAGAGGACCCTCCTCAAAATACTGCCCCAGTTTATATGTGTACTTCTGGTTATACACTTCTTTGGTGACCCTAAACATGAGATCTGACAAACTCGAGATCTTGCCCCAGTTTCTAACCTTAGAGGGAATGAATATCTTATTATGAAGTGATCGAACCCGCAGGCTGTCTACGTATCTCCTCTTAAACGGGAATCCGGTCAAGCATTGTTCAGGTTACATCAAACAGAAAATGCAAACATAATTTTCTACATATTATCTCTTGACTGCGTCCAAATTGATAGGTTTTGGCCGTATCTTTACATCCATTTCTGCAAGTATAAGTGATCCTCCTGTCAGTACTTGGTGAACCATGTAAGGGCCTTGCCAGTTGGGTGAGAATTTCCCCTTTGCTTCATCCTGATGTGGGAAGATTCATTTTAGCGCCAATTTCCCCAGTGTGAATTGCCTTGATCTAACCTTTTTATTGAAAGCCCTGGCCACTCTGTTCTGGTAGAGTTGACCGCGACACACTGCATTCATTCTTTTACCATCAATGAGAGCCAGTTGTTCATACCGTTTCCATACCCATTCTGCATCGCTGAGCTCGGCTTCTTGTATGATTCTTAAGGAAGGAATCTCCACTTCGGCAGGGATAACAGCTTCGGTACCATAGACCAGTAGATAGGGGGTTGCCCCAGAAGATGTACGAACTGTGGTGCGGTATCCGAGTAAAGCAAATGGTAGCTTCTCGTGCCATTGTTTGTAGCTGTCCACCATTTTTCTCAATATCTTCTTGATGTAGTGGGCAACTTCTATGGCTCCATTCATTTGCAGCCTGTATGTTGTAGAATTCTGATGCTTGATCTTGAATGTTTCACACATGGCTTTCATCAGGTCACTATTGATATTAGCGGCATTATTACTAATGATTGAATCAGGTATTCCAAATCGGCAGACAATGTGATCCCGAACAAAATCTGCTACGACCTTCTTAGTCATAGCTTTATAGGACGCGGCTTCAACCCATTTTATGAAGTAGTCTATGGCCACCAAAATGAACCTGCGTCTGTTTGAAGCAGCGGGTTCAATTGGTTCGATGACATCCTTGCCCCAAGCAGAGAAAGGGCAGGGCAAACTCATTGCATGGAGTTTGTTGGGCGACACTCGTATCATATCAGCATGTATCTGGCATTGGTGACACTTTTGAACTTATTTGATACAGTATGTCTCCATAGTCATCCAAAAATAACCTGCTCTTAATATATTCTTGGCCAAAATGAAACCGTTCATTTGAGGAACATGCTTGAATAAGCCTTTTTGATTTAAAAGGGTGATTTCAGGAATGCGCGAACACTCATCAAGTGCCTCTATGTTAATAATAAGCACGAGTGGAGTATGATATGGAGTTTATGTAGAAATAGTAACACGTTGCCAAGTATTTGCATGATAAAAGTGCATAAAAACAATAAACAACACGGTAAAGATGAAAAAAGAAGAGAAAAGAAAAGAAAGACGAAAGAGAGAAGTCAGTTTAACTCATGAAAAATATGCGAGAACGTAATGAAGCAAATAGGGACGGGAGAGTCACGATATAGTAGTCTTAGACAAGATGAAGGAAGCGGAGAGAGGGCGTACATGTCATAGCAATAAAGGGAAACAGAGAGGGGATATTCATTTCATAGCAATTTAGACAAACAAAGGAAAATAAGGGAAGGCATGTGCATGTCATATCAATTTAGACAAATAAAGGAAAATAAGAAAGGGATGTGCATGTCATAGAAATTTAGGAAAATAGGGGAAGGGATGTGCATGTCATAGTAATTTAATAAAAAAATAAGGGAAATAATCCACATAAGTCAATTTCGTTATGATAAGAGCCTAAGTATCTCCCCAGCAGAGTCGCCATGCTGTCGCGCCCCATTTTCTCGCGAAAGTGGGCTTCGACATGTGACAACTCTTTTGATACTCCTTTTAAAGAGTTGTCACATGTCGGAATCCACTTTCGCGAGAAAACAGGGTGCGACAATAGAGTTGTCGTGCTGTAGCGCCCGGTTTTCTCGCAAAAGCGGGGTTCGATATGTGACAACTCTTTTAGATGGGTATTAAAAGGGAAGAATCGTCACCAAATGATTTTGAGGTATGTTAGGGCACCTATTTGCAAATAACTCTTTTTGACTAGTCAACGCTACCAAAAATCGGGTAAGGGCTCAAATTACCTCAAAGAGAAAATGTTAGGCACTTTTCATGGTCCGCAACTGTGGGTCCCGACCTAAATTTACACTATGGGGATTAAATAATTAAGTTACGTGATCAAATAAGCAAAGAGGGATGCAGAAGCCGAAAAGTCTATTATAACACAAGAATTAACTATATGACTACTTGATACAAGTCTTAAAAAATCAAAAGGAGTACAATTGCGTTGATCTATGGCTAAGTGTGAATGGCAAATACATAAAGGATAGGCGGGATCCTAAGTTTTTTATCCTAAAGGATCACCTCGTGCAATATAAATAATACTTCGCAACTCCCTTAGGGTAGAGGTTGCTCATATTATTCAGTGAGCACAGACTATCATCTCCTGCTACCCAATTACTATGTTGAAGTTATTACTTAAAGGCGCTCTAATTCAATTCTAAACCATATCCTATGCATGCACTACCCATCCTATGCCTATGGTCCAGGAGGATTTGGACTTACTATTAGGTGGTTCTAGACTTTACTTAGGTTGCTTAAATGATAAAACTAGGCGACATTCAAAACAGATAGGACTGCACACAATAGCAATGAAAGGCTCAAGTTGACCTCCACACATAAGCACAAAAGCACACAAACAAAGTTTTGGTTAAGCAGTAAACAGAGTTAAGACATATTAGAATCATTAGGTCCTATAGGCAGGATTTCTAATTTTTTTGCATAATAAGGTAGTGAAACAAATCCCAGAATTCTAAATTACCAATGCTGATTTTACAGATATGCATATTAGGCAGGTGACAGTACCCTATAGACATAATTTCTAATAGTGTGTTGAATCAAGCATGTCAAAGAAAATATTAAACAACGCAATTAAACCCTATAGGCATGCTTTTTACCCATTCATGCGAGCATTTATACCCGTTCATCTCGTGTGTATGTAACCCTCACAATTAGAAACAAATAGTAATTAAATCACATTTGGGGTAAATTCCCTCTTACAAGGTTAGGCAAAAGACTTACCTCATCTCAAAGCTCACTTTTATGCCACAAATTTACTCTAAGGACCCAGCTTGGTGCCGAACAATCCAAAGGTAGCCAAATGTTTTAATAAAATAATCAATATATGCTCAAAGTTAATAATTTAGTTATTAGAGTAATTACCCAAGTTGGAAGATTCCTACAATTAACCCCCAGGTCCACGTATCCGGATTTCGGAAATTTTCGAAGATATTTGTTACCCATAAACTTACAAACTCAAATATATATTTTTCACCCAATTCCATAATCATTTTCGTGGTTAAATCCCATTTTTATC
Organism: Nicotiana obtusifolia; assembly: GCA_002018475.1. Classification (NCBI taxonomy): domain Eukaryota; kingdom Viridiplantae; phylum Streptophyta; class Magnoliopsida; order Solanales; family Solanaceae; genus Nicotiana; species Nicotiana obtusifolia. The sequence continues at coordinate 183,349 of MCJB01018184.1, read as the reverse complement.
AAAACCTAGGTTTTTCAACTAAACCCATAATTTTCATAATTTCACATGTTAAGATATACCCATAATCAATGTATTTAACTTACATTGGATAAAAATTACCTACCTTCAATAGCTAGGTGAAAAGCCCTCTCCAACAAGCTCCAAAATCACCTAAGATATGAAAGAAAATGAGTCAAAAAAGGCCTAAGTCCCGACTTAAATGAACCTCACTGCCCAGCGGATTTTTGCACCTACGATGCCACTATCGCACCAGCGGCTCTGCTTCTGCAGACAAAATTCGCAGGTGCAGACCAAGCGTAGGTCCGCCTCCTTCTCTTATGCGGACAACGGCTCGCTTCGGCGAGCCCGCATCCGCGGCATACGCGTCGCACCTGGGACCTTCCCCACTTCTGCGATCAACTCACTCGCACCTGCGCGTTCGTAGGTGCGGCTCCTGCTCGACTTCTGCAATTACTTGCCAACTCATGCCAAGCTGCTTTTACGGGAATTAGCTCGCTTTTGTGAGCTTGCACCTGGGGCAGGTTCTTCGCAGGTGGGGTCACCAGAACCCTGCTGCTTTAGCCTTTCTTTCAAGCCCAAATTTGATCCGCACATCGCACGAATAGTACCCGAGGTCCCCGGGGTCTCACCCAAATATACCAACAAGTTGGTAAACATAAAATGGACTCGCTCGAACCCTCAGAACGAGTAAAACGACATCTAACTTAAGAATCACACTCCAAACCAAATCAAATCAACTTATGAACTTCAAGGTCTTTCAACTTGCTCTGAACGCGCCGAATCATACTTAAACTACTCGGAATGACACCAAATTTTGCATGCAAGTCTTAAATCAGTATGCGGAACTATTTTCGGGCTCGAAATCCCAAACAGATCTCGATTTCACCAAAACCGGTTCTGAACTTGTTCTGAACATACGCCCAAGTCCAAAATGATCATACGAACCTATTGGGACCGTCAAATTCCGGTTCCGCGGTCGTTTACTACAAATGTTGACCCAAGTCAAACTTAACCCTTTTAAGCCAATATTAAGGAACTAAGTGTTCCAATTTCGACCCGAACCGTTCCAAGCCCGAACTAACCGTCCCCACAAGTCATAAAATAGTAACAGAACATACAGAGAGTCTTAATAGGGGAACGAGGATCTAGAAAGCAAAACGACCGGTCGGGTCATTGCAGTTAAGCTCCTTGAAAATACATTGGAACCGTTGAAGGTTTCATATGACGTTGCCGAGGCTGAAATAGAAGAACTGAGGTTGAAGTTGAACAATTGGAGAAAGACTACGAGGATTTCAGGTCAAAGTAACTATGGAAGTGATTTGGGCCTTCATGAACACTCGTCTTGAAACATTGACTGAGGCTATCCAAGAAGGCTTTTATCTCGAAGCTGAGATTGCCAGGGCTAAGGATGTAATTGAAACTACTCAGCAACGTCAAAGTTTCTCTACACCTATGAACGTTCCAAGGGTGATTTAAGCAAAGATGATTCAGAGGCTGATCATGCTGATCCCCAACCTTCATCGTCTAGTCCTCAAGTTAATTCTTCCGCTCCTTCTCAAAATGCTCCTTAGTTTTCTTTTCCAACAATGATGTATTTTGAGTACTTTTGGATGTTTTGATTTGTTTCTGTATAACTTTTATTAACATCAATGTTAATTTTCATCATGTTTCATATATAGTGTCGCTCTTTAATTTTCAAGCCTTTTTTCGCATTATCTAAGTAGAATGAATGCTTTAATATGTCGTGACTAAATACACACAGTCTTACTTATAAAAGAGGGCCCTTTTATATAAATGACACTGATAAAGATGACGTCTCATATTCATATTGGTGTAATAATATGAAATATGAGGTAATTTGAAGAAGTTTTATTTGAAATTTCAAACAAATATTCATTTACATCATTTTCGTAACTGCTTACTTGTAGCAGGTTTACAGGTATGGGCATAGTTATCTCGTGACTATTTTTGTAGCCTTAACCCAATAGCTCTTGGGAGTTTTCTGTTGAATCTTCAATTCTTCACTTCCCATTCAATCGTTGAGCTTGAAAATTTGAAATTTTCTTCAAGGTTTTTTCTTTGAGAATTTCTTGAGATATGCTTTGAGCTTTCTTCTATATGCATAGTCCCCCCAGTATTTGAGTTTTTAAGTATAAAAACGTGAACACTGGATCAACTTTCATCCACAGTCCTTTTCCTGAGAAGGAAATACACGAGACTCTGAGGTAATATTTTAGATGGTGACTATTGAACCCTTGCCATCAGAATTGTTGTAACCTTGACCGAGAATAATTAAGTACTCTGCGCGTCTTTTGGGTCTAATGTCATCATCTGGTTTGAGTTAGCTTTTTTCCTATCATCTAAAAAAGTTATTAAAAATCTTATGAATAAATAAATAATGAACTTTGAGATACCTGATCATAAGTACTTGCTCAAAAGTAGTATTTCTCCAAGTGTATTGCATTCCAATTAGAAGGTAGCATTTTTCGTCTATTGTCTCCAATTTGTATGCTCTTTTTCCAGCAATTCCTCTAACTCGATATGGTCCTTCCCAACTCGGACCTAATTTTCCTGCATTTACCGTTTTTGTTGACTGAAACACCTTCTTAAGAACGTAGTCCCTTGTAACGACCCGACAGGTCGTTTTGATCATTTGCATCTCGCTTGATGGCTCGAGGGCATGAGTAGCTTCATATGAAGTTATTATGACTTGCGTGTATGATTTTGGTTTTTGGGTGATTCGGAATTTATTTGGAAAGAATGATTCTCATCTTAGAAGCTTTAAGTTGGAAGAGTTGACCAAGTTTGACTTTTGTGTATTTGACCCCAGATAGGAGTTTTAATGGTTCTGTTTGGTCTAGATGGTGATTTTTGACTTGGGCGTATGCCCGGGTTCGCATTTGGAAGCTTCTAGAAGGTTTTGGCCATAATTTGTGAAAGCTGGGAAGGTTTTGAAAGTTCATATGTTTGATTAGGAGTTGACTTTGATGATATGGGATCCAGATTGTTGTTCTGAGAGTTGGAATAAGTTCGTTATGTCGTTTGAAACTTGTGTGCAAAATTTGAGGTCATTCCGAGTTGATTTGATATGGTTCAGCATGAGTTTTGGAAGTTGAAAATTCAAAAGTTCATAAAGTTTGATTTGAGGTGCGATTCATGGTTTGGATGTTTTTATGTGTAATTTGAGGCCTCGAGTAGGTACGCGTACTTTTTTAAACTTGTTGGTATGTTTGAACGGGGTCCTGAGGGGATAACGAGGCTAATGATGCGATCGCGACGTGCATAGCTGGGCAATGTTATAAAGTACTCTATTTCGGACCTTGAGCTCATTTTATCACATTTTGAGTTATGGAGCTCGGATTTGGGCGATTTTGGAGATGATTTTCACCACATGGATTACGATAAGTATTTTTTACTCGATTTTAATTATATTCGATGATTCCATATTTGATTTGGGTATTTGATTGATGATTTTAAAAGAGAAATTGGGG
>MCJB01018184.1:137885-179838 GCA_002018475.1 Nicotiana obtusifolia | reverse complement strand
GGGGGGGGGTTGTCTAAACTTTCATAAAGTGATTATTTGAGTTTTGAACATCGATTCGGAGTCGGATTTGAGTGATATTAATATGGTTGCACTCGTAATTGAATTAAATATCAGAATTTGTGAGTTTTATCAAGTTTCGAGGTGCGACCCGGGTTGAGTATTTCATTAAAGATTCGGCATTTTTCGATTGAGTTTATTTCCTAAGGTATTATTTGATGTTTTTGAGTTGCTTTTGGTTAGTTTCGAGGCGTTTGGAGGATGATTCGCACGGGATGGCATTTCTAGAGTATGTTTGGCTTGCTTGGTATTTGAATATGCTTATTCGAGGTAAATAATATTTCTAAACTTGGATTTGAGGGTAATTATTCAAGGAACGATGTTATTTGTGATGTGTTGGGATGATGCACATGCTAGGTGATAGGCGTGTGGGCGTGCACCGGTTTAATCATGATTCGAGTTGACTTTTAGACTATTACCTTTGTCGTTATATCCGTGATCTCCCTACTTGTTTGATTATCTGAGATGTGATTCATGTTAGAAATCATGTTTAGATGTTGTGATTATTTGGTTGTGATCTAATGAGACTATTTCTGTTGTTTTGGGCTATCTGATTTAACTGTAATCCACACTTAGTTGTGATTCTTTATTTGCATATCATATCTCAGTCTCTATTTATTACTCATTGTTACAGCACATGCTGTTGTTACTTTTGATATGTGGTATTTTTTGGGCTGAGTGGCATGAGGTTGTGAGCCCTTGAGACTTGTGAGGTTGATGATTGAGGTACGCCTGAGAGCCATATTGAGGGAGTGTTATTTGGATGGGGTAGGATGCCACAACAAGCCTTATTAGCTTGCTATTACTATTATCATCATGTGGATCGGGCTGCACGCCGCAGTAGGCCATATTGGCTTTTGATTAGCACTTGGGTAGGATCCGTCCCTCCTGAGTCTGACATACTAGTAGTGAGCGCAGGCACAGTGATATACACACATGCTTTGGTGAAGGGCTTATGAGCCAGGAACCCGTACAGTGTTGAGTGATTGTGTGTGATGGAGTGGGCGCATTGAGCCAGGCATCATGAGTGGATAGAGAGTGAGGGTACTTGATGATATCACTGTGAAACCATTGATTTGACATGTAGGTATAGAGATGTGTTTTCCTCATGCTAGGCGGTAATATGACATTGTTGATTTGACATGTATATTTGACATATGGACTCAGAGATGTATATCCCTCATGCTAGGCGGTATATGATAATTGATGACCTAACATGTATATTGACATGTAGGCATAGAGATATACTTTCCTCATGCTAATTTGTAAATGAAAATTCTTAGTTGGTGTTGTGAATTGGTGCATACAGTTCTTTCGATAAACTCATATCCAATTGACTTTCAATGGTAAGGTTTGGACTTGACTGTTATACTTGAAAATCATGCCTACTTTCCCCATAACTGTGAATGAGCTGAGCATATATCTCTTGAGTTACTTTCCTTTACCGTTCCATTATATTATCATGAGTTATTTATGGCTATTGGTGTTGGACTTTGACCTTATTCCGAGATCGTCATTGCTTTCAACCTGAGGTTAAGTTTGTTAATTATAGAGTACATGGGGTCGGTTGGACTCATACTACACTTCTGTACCTTGCATGTAGATCTTGGAGCTGATGTTGCTGTGTATGGTAAGAGCTGGCATTGAGGATATACCTGCTTTCCGGATATGGCTGTCAGATGTCCTCGATAGCTATAGATTTGCAAATTTGTTTATATATATTTCGAATAGATGAGGTATTTATTTCGTACCAACTTTGTTAATTTTAAGTCTTAGAAGCTCATGATTTCTACTACCAATCCTTGGGTAATTGTATAAAATTCAGTTATTTCACTTCTTGGCTCTTATCATTAATATTAGATTGCGTTTACTGTTAACTGGCTTACCTACAGGTTGGGTTAGGTGCCATTACGGCTAGTTAGATTTTGGATCGTGACATCTATAATCTTGAAATATTGAAGATTCGTTATTTTGCTGTAATATTCCTCAATCCTTTACTTTTGCGTTGCCATCCGTACTAAAGCTGCTTCACTTCGTTCTTGTTCCAAATCCAAATTCGTTCAAAGTTCTCCCTTATTGGATAGTTCATTTGTATGTTCAAACCTCAGGCTCGATTCCCCTATTTCTACAAGAATTAGTGCTTCAGTATCATAAACAAGTGAAAATGGTGTTTTACTCCGGCTTATTTTGTCGTTGTTCTGTAGGTCCATAATACCTCAGGTAGCACCTCAGGCCACATGCCTTTTGATGCTTCCAAACGTTTCTTTATATTGTTGATAATAATTTTGTTTGTCGATTGTGCTTGTCCATTAGCTACGGGATGATATGGTGCTGAAGTAATGCTTTTGATTTTCTATTCTTTGAAAAAATTGATGAACTTTGCTCCCCACAAATTGCGGTCCATTCTCATATACAATTTCCCTTCAAAACCCGAATCTACATATTATATTTCTCCAGATGAAGTCGATAACTTCCTTTTCTCGTACTTGCTTGAAGGCACCTGCTTCTACCCACTTAGAAAAATAATTAGTTAAAATTAATAAAACTCGTACCTTTCCTGGTGCTTGCGGCAGAGGACCTACGATATCCATTCCCTACTTCATAAACTGCCACGTGAGATAATCGAATAAAGTAATTATGTCGGTTGATGCATATTATTTGCATACCGTTTGCATTTATCTCACCTTTTTACGAAGTTTTCTGCCCCGTCTTCCATTTTTTGCCAGTAATACCCAGCTCTTATTAGCAGTTGCACTAGTGACCTTCCACCAGCATGATTTCCACAATGTCCTTCATGTACCTCTCACATCACATAGTCAGTTTGTGAGGGTCCAATGCGTCGAGATAAGGGTCTACTAAACATCTTCGATACAAATTGCCTTCTATTAAACAGTATCGAGCTGCAAATAGTTGGGATTGTTTTTTCTCCTCAGGTAATATTCCATACTGCAAATAATCCACGAATTTATTTCCCCAATCTCATGTTAAATTATTAAAATTTACCTCATTCTTGGCTTGATCGAGCATTGAATTGAATATATGCACCACGATTGCATTTTTCGTATTTGACACATCGGCTACTGATCCCATATTTGCTAATGCATCAGCCTCTGCATTCTCCTCTCTGGGAATTAGAATAGTTTTCCACACTCATAGCTGATGCAATAATTCCCGTACTTTTTTCAAGTAATGTTGCATTCACGTTTCTCTAGCCACGTAATTCCCTTGCACTCGGTTTACCACATGTTGTGAATCACTTTTCATTTCAACCTGATCAATCCCCATCTCTTTTGCAAGTTCCAAAACTGCAATCACCACCTCATATTCGGCTTCATTATTAGATATAGGGTAATATTTTATACTTGCCTAATAATTTCCCCTGAAGGTGAACTTACAATACCCAAAGCTGCTCCTTTTATATTTGAAGATCCATCAGTGTATAGTGTCCAAGTCCCCAGATTAGATCTGGTAAATACTCGTACTTCGTTTTCAGCTTCACGAAGTAAGTTTGAACTAAAATCTTCTATGAAATCTAGTAGTACCTGTAACTCTATGGTAGTTCGAGAATGATAAACAATATCATATTTACTAAGTTCTGTTGCCCCTTTAGCTAATCTTCCTGATAATTCATGTTTTTATGTAAACTATTCCTTAATGAAAAAGTAGTTACGACAGAAATAGGATGGTATTGGAAATAGGGTCGTAACATTCGTGATGCCATTATTAATGCAGTGGTAGTTTCTCTAATGAGGATATCGTGTCTCAGCGTCCAACAAAGACTTGATAATATAATAAATCGGAGATTGCGTACCATTTTTCTTCGTCATACCAATACCGCACTTACTGCTACTTCTGATATGGCTAAGTAAATCTCTCTATCCCTTAGTTTTGACAACAGAGGCGGTTTTGATAAATATTCTTTCAAATCTTTCAAAGCTTGTTGGCAGTCATCAGTTCTCAAACTTATTTGCTTTTTCAATAATGAGAAGAATATAAAACACTTCTCTGAGGAACTAGATATGCATCTCCCAGAGCTGCTACTCTCCCAGTTAACATTTACACTTTCTTTTTACTCGTGAGTACATCTGGTATCTCATCGATGACATTTAATCTCAGCCGGATTTACTTCAATCTCCTTATTAGAAACAAGGAAACCTAAAACTTTACCCGAGGCTACACCAAAGACACACTTCTCGGGGTTCAACTTCATGTTGTACTTGCGAAGTATGTCAAAGGTTTCACTAAAATATTTGAGATGATCTTCTGTTTGCGCTGATTTTACTTGCATGTCATTGGTGTAGACTTCCATGATTTTTCCCAAATGTTCTTGAAATATTTTGCTCACCAACATCTGATACGTAGCTCCTGCATTCTTCAAGCCAAAAGACATGACTTTGAAAAATGACGATATAAGACCTAAACTTCTAGACAAATAGGATTTAAATCCTAAAGCAAATTGGAGACCTTATTTAGTTTTCTTCTTTGAATAATCATCAAAATTCAAATGCTTTTACCTCTAGGATTTATATCTTAAAGAAAATTGGAGAGCTCCGTTATTGATCGGGAGTCATGATACTGTCACGACCCAAAATCCAACTAGTCGTGATGGCACCTAATCCAACCCACTAAGTAAGCCCATTAACACCAAACCAGTTCAAATGATATTTATTAAGAGAAGAAATGATAATACTGTTATATGAGAATACCCAAGGACTGGTAGTACAAATCATGAGATTCTAAGATTTAATATTTACAAAGCTGGTATGAAATAAAGTACATCATCTGCTTGCAATATACATGAACAGATTAAAATTATAAAGCTACCAAGATCAAGAGGCAGCTATGACCGGAACATAGGTACATCTTCAAACCCATCTCCCGCAGTGCACAGCAACATCAGCATCCAATATCTGCACGCGAGGTGCAGAAGTATAGTATGAGTACAACCGACCCCATATACTCAGTAAGTACTAAACCTAACTTTAAGGTGAAAATAGAGACGAGCTGGGACAAGGGTCCGAATCCAACTCCAATAACCAGCAATAGTTCGTAACGATATAATAAAATAATGCAAGAAAAATAACCTTGAGGTATGATGCTCAAGTGGTTCACAGTTACGAAAAATAGGCATGCTTTTCAAGTATATCAGTGAAAACCCAATTTTTTTTACCGGAATAACCAAAATATGAGTACGTTTGTAAAACTGTGATTTTTCCCAAAAGTTATCAACAGGTAAATGTTTCATTTTCAAATGGCATGAGAAAAATACATCTTTATGCCTACATGTCAATGAGTATGTTAAGTCATGAATGATGCAATATCGTACAGCATGAGAAAAATGCATCTCTATGCCTGTATGTCAAGTGTGCATGTCGAATGCAATGCAACTCAGTAAGAAAACCATAAGCATACTCTCAGAGTATCAATTCACTCAGTCTTCCCAGTCACTCGGTCCTCCCAATCACTTGGCACTCCCAATCAATCGGCACTCGCACTCAGTAGGTACCTGCGCTCACTAGGGGGTGTACAGAAAATGACTTGTTGGGTCGTTACATCCTCCCCCACTTAAACATATGTTCGTCCTTGAACGTGCCAAGAGTCGTATCATTACTTCGATCTTATCCCGTAAACCTTAGAATCCAATTTCCAACATCCAAAATTTTCCATAAGACCTGAATCTCACATCTACACACTGTATAAGTCTGAACTAGCTGCATCAAGTAATATCCATAACCCAAGACAAAATCACATGATATACCACATAACTTAAATACTCATAGCAATAACTTCCGATCAAAATAGCTGCTCAAAATGACCATTACCGGTTATAACCTCATTTCAAACAAAACCTCGTTCTAAAACCTTCGTACACTATCGATGATGCGTCAGATCAACAAGTCATGGAGCTCCCTCTCCTTCGACAAGAACTAAAGCCAATTTCTAAACCGATCAGCGACATTATCCTTGCAAATATACTGCAAACAAATCTGATAGCACCCACTCTAGGTCCAATGACCTTTCTTTATCAAGCCCATCTATCCTATTGGCATGCCACACCAATGCTACCTAGAATCACAACCCGTGTAATTCGTGCACCAATAAGCAACAACTCAAATGTACCCAAAACGGAAAATGACTCAAATGAGAGAACCGCCCCGCAAACTCAACAAGTACCCCCACAACCGCAATTCTATGAACCCATCATACATGGCAGGATCAAAACATGCGAATCTATCACAAAGGATCATATCCCCATAGATAACCCCGCAGGAGATAACCCACCTGCTTACCCTCAAATCGGCATCTTGCTATTCCTTTTCGCAGTTGTGATTACTACGCCATCCCTTAATTTTCCAGAGTCTGAACTCACAACAAGAAATGAAAATCTACTTCGCTCCACAATTGCTAAAAATGAAAAATCTTTCAACACACTCATAACTTGAGACTATACGTCACATCAAGAAAGCAATCTAACACCCAATAGTCATTTTTACATCTCAAGAAAACTATTCTCGTCACAATCAAACCATCTGAACACAATTCGTAGTCACATCATGCTCATCATATAGCCATCCAGCCACTCATCGAGCAACAAATTCCACTCGTAGGGACGCTACCGGACATATAAGTCAAAAAGCACGTGCTCACACAATTGAAATCCATGTGCTCAAGCTGCAGTCAAAACCCGGCCTCAAGTCCTCTAGATTGGCCCATCATTAGTGCACCGAAATTACGTCTCGCACCTTATCCATGGAATCACAAGCCGGCAACGCACAGCTGATATCGAGCGCTCACATGCGCATATGAATGCGTGGAAGGAATTCAAAGATTTATGCCTCAAGCGGAATCAAAGTTGCACCATAAGGAAAGAAAGATGAGAAGTTTATCTTAAATGCCATGTAGCCTCCCAAAGATAGGTATGGACGTCATCATATCGTTCCGCAAGACTCTACTAGCCACTTGCTCATGACTTGTAGAACCTATGAATTTAGAGCTCTGATATCAGCTTGTCACGACCCAAAATCCAACTAGCAATTGATGGCACCTAACCAAACCCACTAGGTAAGCCAGTTAACAACAAACCAGTTCAAATGATATTTATTAAGAGAAGAAATTATAATACAACTGAACTGTTATATGAGAATTCCCAAGGACTGGTAGTACAAATCATAAGCTTCTAAGATTTAATATTTACAAAGCTGGTATGAAATAAAGTACATCATCTGTTTGAAATATACATGAATAGATTAAAATTCTAAAGCTACTAAGATCAAGAGGCAGCTATGACCGGAACATAGGTACATCTTCAAACCCAGCTCCCGCTGTGCACAGCAACATCAGCATCCAATATCTGTACGCAAGGTGCAGAAGTGTAGTATGAGTACAACCGACCCCGTATACTTAGTAAGTACCAAGCCTAACCACAGGGTAAAAGTAGTGACGAGCTGGGACAAGGGTCCGAGTCCAACTCCAATAACCAATAATAGTTCGTAACAATATAATAAAATAATGCAAGAAAAATAACCTTGAGGTATGATGCTCAAGTCATTCACAGTTACGAAAAATAGGCATCCTTTTCAAGTATATCAGTGAAAACCCAATTTTTTTTTACCGGAATAACCAAAATATGAGTACGTTTGTAAACCTGTGATTTTTCCCAAAAATTATCAACGGGTAAATGTTTCATTTTCAAATGGAATTAGAAAAATACATTTCTATGCCGACATGTCAATGAGTATGTGAAGTCATGAATGATGCAATATCGTACAGCATGAGGAAAATGCATCTATATGCCTATATGTCAAGTGTGCATGTCGAATGCAATGCAACTTAGTGATAAAACCATAAGCATACTCTCAGAGTATCAATTCACTCAGTCCTCCCAGTCACTCAGTTCTTACATTCACTCAGTCCTCACAGTCACTCAGTCTTCCCAATCACTCGGCACTCGTTTTCGGCACTCGCACTCGCACTCGCGCTTACTTGGGGGTGTAAAGATTCCGGAGGGGCTCCTTCAGCCCAAGCACTATAATAAGCCAATCATAGCATAAATCAATAAAACATGTTGCAGCGTGCAGCACGATCCCATTATAAATCAATAATACACGTTGCGGCGTGCAGCCCGATCCTATCAATATCCTCACCATCAGGCCCTCAGCCTCACTCAGTCATCAATCTCTCCAGTCTCTCGAGCTCAAAATGTCATGAAAATCAGCCCAACATGATGATGTGATGTATCAATAAATGGTAACTGAGACTGAGATATGATATGCAAATGAATGCGTATGACTGACTATGTAATTGCAATGTAAGCAAGTAACTCAACAGCAGAAATAACCTCAGTGGGTCCCAACAGGATAAGCATATAGCCTAGACATGGTTTCTAACATGGATCACAGCCCAATTACTCTAGCACGTAGAGATTTCATAGACACAACTAAGATTAGGTAACTACACAGTACCACAGAAATAATCGAGTCACAATTCACAATGTGCACGTCCACACACCCGTCACCTAGCATGTGCATCACCTCAACACCAAACACATATCACGTATATTCAGGGGTTCATACCCTCAGCACCAAGTTTAGAAGTGTTACTTACCTCGAACAAGTCAAATCCAATACCGAGCAGGCCAAGTGATGCTCCAAAATGCCATCTCGCACGTACCGACCTCCGAACAGCACAAAACTAGCCAAAAGCAACCTAAATACATCAAATAATGCCAAAGGAAACAAACCAATCGATAAAGGTCGAATCTTTAATCTAAAGTCCAAAATCAACCCAAAAGTTCAACCCGAACCTGTGCCTCGGAACCTGATGAAACTTATAAAATCCGACGACCTATTCAATTACGAGTCCTACCATACTAGTTTCACTCAAATCCGACTCCGAATCGATGTTCAAAACTCAAAAAATTCATTCTATGAAACATTAGGCTAAAACCCCAATTTCTCTTTAAAATTCATAATACAATTGCCAAAAACAAAGATAGAATTACAAAATATAATAAAAAATGAGTGGAGAATATTTAACCCAATCCATATGGTTAAATCGCTTCAAAAATCGCCTCCTTCCGAGTCCCAAATCTCAAAATGTGATAATGGAACCAAAACTTCGATTTATTGGTTCTGCCCAGCAGTTATTGCATTTCCGAACCAAAATCCCGCTTCTGCGAACCCGCGCATGCGGCCCAATCATCACTTCCGCGAACCAACCAAATTCAGCAGCCATCGCTTCTACGGAACACCACTTCGCACCTAGGCGCCCGCAGGTGCGGCTCTGCCATCACACCTGATCAATACCTCGCCCCTGCGACCCAAGGCACCGCTTTCGCGCTTCCCCAAGTGCGGCCCATTTCTCGCATCTACGGAGCCCTGCTCCTAGTTCTCCTTCCGCTCCTCCGACTCCTTTGTCACTTCTGCGACCACTACAGCTGCACAAACCTACCGCAAGTGCGATCACACCAGGTCCTGCCACCAGCAACTTTAGCCAAAAATGATCCAAACGATCCAAACCTCGTCCGAAACTCACCCGAGCCCCTCGGGACCCCATCCAAATATACCAATAAGTCTCATAACGTAACACCGACCTACTTGAGGCCTCAAATCACACATAAGAAAATCAATCAAATCAAACTTAATTGAACTTTTGAACTTTCAACTTCCAAGACTCGCACCGAAACATATCAAATCAACCCGAAATGAATCCAAATTTGCACACAAGTCCCATATGACATAATGAAGCTATTCCAATTCTCGGACCCACGATCCGAACCCGATATCGTCAAAGTCAACCCTCGGTCAAATATATGAACTTTCCAACCTTCAAATTTTCAACTTTCGCCAATTAGCGGAATCTTGATAGAAATATCCAAATGCAAATCCGGACATATGCCCAAGTCCAAAATCACCATCCAAACCTAACAGAACCATCAAAACTTCATTCTAGGGGGAATTCACAAAAGTCAAACTTGGTCAACTCTTCCAACTTAAAGCTTCAACGATGAAATTCATTCTTCCAAATCGGTTACGAATAACCTGAAAACCAAAACTGATGATTCACACAAGTCATAATACATCATATGGAGCTACTTGTGCCCCCAAACTACCGAGCGAAGTGCAAATGCTCAAAACGACTGGTGGGGTCGTTACATCCTTCCCCACTTAAACATACGTTCATCCTCAAATGTGCCGAGAGTCGTTCCAAGGCCATCAAACCGCCGTGTAACTTTGTCATGCACATACCCGGGGGTGATCTCGCATCACCCTATTCCATATAAGCCCAACAACTGAACATAACTAAAGATCATTACTTCGACCTTAGCCTGTAAACCTTAGAATCCAATATCCAAAATCCAAAATTTTCTGTAAGATCCAAATCTCGCATCTACACACTGTATAAGTCTGAATCAGCTACATCAAGTCATATCCATAACCCAAGACAAAATCACATGATATACCACATTACTTAAATACGCAAAGCAATAACTGCCGATCACAGTAGCTGCTCAAAATAACCAATTACCGGTAATAACCTCATTTCAAACGAAACCTCGTTCTAAAACCTTTATACACTATCGATGATGCATCAGATCAACAAGTCATGGAGCTTCCTCTCCTTCGACAAGAATTAAAGCCAATTTCTAAACCGATCAGCGATGTTATCCTTGCAAATATACCGCAAACAAATCTAATAGCACCCATTCTAGGTCCAATGACCTTACTTTATCAAGCCTATCTATCCTATTAACATGCCACACCAATGCTACCTAGAATCACAACCCGTGTAATTCGTGCACCAATAAGCAACAACTCAAATGTACCCAAAACGGAAAATGACTCAAATGAGAGAACCGCCCCGCAAACTCAACAAGTACCCCCACAACCGCAATTCTATGAACCCATCATACATGGCAGGATCAAAACATGCGAATCTATCACAAAGGATCATATCCCCATAGATAACCCCGCAGGAGATAACCCACCTGCTTACCCTCAAATCGGCATCTTGCTATTCCTTTTCGCAGTTGTGATTACTACGCCATCACTTAATCTTCCTGGAACTCACAACAGGAAATGAAAACCTACTTCGCTCCATAATTGCTCAAAATAAAAAATCTTTTAACACACTCATAACTCGACACTATACGTCACATCAACACAACAATCTAGCACCCAATAGTCCTTTTTACATTCAAGCAAACTACTCTCATCACAATCAAACCATCTGAACACATTCCGCAGTCATATTGTGCTCATCATTTAGCCATCCAACCACTCATCAAGCCATAAATTCCACTCATAGGGATGCTACCGGACATATAAGTCCAAAAGCACGTGCTCACACAACTGATGTCCATGTGCTCAAGCTGCAGTCAAAACCCGGCCTCAAGTCCTCCAAACTGGCCTATCATCAGCGCAACGAAATTACGTCTCGCACCTTATCTATGGAATCACAGGCCGGAGATGCACAGCTGATACGGAGTGCTCACATGCGCATACGAATGCGTGGAAGGAATTAAAAGAGTTATGCTTCAAGCTGAATCAATGTCGCACGATAAGAAAAGAAAGATGAGAAGTTTATTCTAAATGACAAGTAGCCTCTCGAAGATAGGTATGGACGTCATCATACCGATCCGCAAGACTCTACTAGGCACTTGCTCATGACTTATAGAACCTATGAACCTAGAGCTCTGTTACCAACTTGTCACGACCCAAAATCTAACTAGCTGTGATTGTACCTAACCCAACTCGCTAGGTAAGCCAGTTAATAACAAACCAGTTCAAATGATATTTATTAAGAGAAGAAATGATTATACAACTGAACTATTATACAACAATTCCCAAGGACTGGTACTACAAATCATGAACTTCTAACATTTAGAATTTACAAAGCTGGTATGAAATAAAGTACATCATCTATTTGAAATATACATGAACAGATTAAAATTCTAAAGCTACCAAGATCAAGAGGCAGCTATGACCGGAACATAGGTACATCTTCAAACCCATCTCCCGCAGTGCACAGCAACATCAGCATCCAATATCTGCACGCAAGGTGCAGAAGTGTAGTATGAGTACAGCCAATCTCATTTACTCAATAAGTAACAAACCTAACCTTAGGTTGAAAGTAGTGACGAGCTAGGACAAGGGTCCGAGTCCAACTCCAATAACCAGCAATAGTTCGTAATAATATAATAAAATAATGCAAGAAAAATAACCTAGAGGTATGATGCTCAAGTCGTTCACAGTTACGAAAAATAGGCATGTTTTTCAAGTATATCAGTGAAAACCCAATTTTTTATTTACTGATATCACAAAAATATAAGTACGTTTATAAAATTGTAATTTTTCTCGAAAACTTTCAAAAAGTAAATGTTTCATTTTCAAATGGCATGAGGAAAATACATCTCTATGCCTACATGTCAATGAGTATGTGAAGTCATGAATGACGCAATACATACAGCATGAGGAAAATATATCTCTATGCTTGCTTGTCAAGTGTGCATGTCGAATGCAATGCAACTCAGTGATAAAACCATGTGCACACTCTCAGAGTATCAATTCACTCAGTCCTCCCAGTCACTCAGTCCTCATAGTCACTCAGTCTTTCCAATCACTCGGCACTCACACTCGTACTCGGCACTCGCACTCAATACGTATTTGCGCTCACTGGGGGTATACAGACTCCATAGGGGCTCCTTCACCCCAAGCGCTATAATAAGCCAATCGTTGCATAAATCAATAAAACATGCTACAGGGCGCAGCTTGATCCCATCATAAATCAATAATACATGTTGCAGCGGGTGCGCCGATCCCATCAATATTATCACCATCAGACCCTCGGCCTCACTTAGTCATCAATCTCTCCA
This sequence comes from Nicotiana obtusifolia, assembly GCA_002018475.1. NCBI lineage: Eukaryota > Viridiplantae > Streptophyta > Magnoliopsida > Solanales > Solanaceae > Nicotiana > Nicotiana obtusifolia. The sequence goes on along the minus strand of MCJB01018184.1, from coordinate 166,907 downwards.
GTCTCTCGGGCTAATAATGTTATAAAAATCAGCCCAACATGATGATGTGATATATCAATAAATGGTAACAGAGACTGAGATATGATATGCAAATGAATGCATATGACTGAGTATGTAATTGCAATGTAAGCAAATAACTCAACAGCAGAAATGACCTCATTGGATCCCAACAGGATAAGCATATAGCCTAGACATGGTTTCTAACATAGATCACAGCCCAATTACTCTAGCACGTAGAGATTTCATACATACAAATAAGATTAGGTAACTACACAGTACCACAGAAATAACCGAGTCACAATTCACACGGTGGACGCCCACACGCCCATCGCCTAGCATGTGCGTCACCTCAACACCAAACACATATCATGTATATTCAGGGGCTCATGCCCTCAACACCAGCTTTAGAAGTGTTACTTACCTCGAACAAGCCAAATCCAATACCAAGCAGGCCAAGTGATGCTCCAAAATGCCATCCCGCGCGTACCGACCTCCGAACGACTCGAAACTAGCCAGAAGCAGTGCAAATACATCAAATAATGCCAAATAAAAAAAACCCAATCGATAAAGGTCGAATCTTTAATCAGAACCTGATGAAACTTATAAAATCCAACAACGCATTCAATTACGAGTCCAACCATACTAGTTTCACTCAAAATCCGACTCCGAATGGATGTTCAAAACTCGCAATTTCACTCTATGAAACTTTAGGCTATAACCCCCAGTTTCTCATTAAAATTCATAATTCAATTGCCAAAAACAAAGATAGAATCACCAAATATTATAAAAAATGAGTGGAGAACACTTATGCTAATCAATATGGTTAAAATCGATTCAAAAATCACCTCCAACTGAGCCCCAAATCTCAAAATATGATAATAGAACCAAAACCTCGATTTATAGGTTCTGCCCAGCGGTTATCGCATTTGCGAACCAAAATCCCGCTTCTACTGACCCGCGTGTGCGGCCCAATCTTCGCTTCCGCTAACCAACCAAACTCAGCAGCCATCGCTTCTGCAGAACACCACTTCGAACCTGCGCGCCTGCAGGTGCGGCTCTGCCATCGCATTTGCGCCATACCTCGCCCCTGCGACCCAAGGCACCACTTCCACGCTTCTGCAGGTACGGCCCATTTCTCGCATCTGCAGAGCCCTGCTCCCAGTTCAACTTCTGCTCCTGCAACTTCTTTGTTGCTTTTACGACTGCCGCACCTGCGCAAACCAGCCGCAGTTGCGATCACACTAGGTCCTGCCACCAGCAACTTTAGCCAAAAATGATCTAAACCTCGTCCGAAACTCACCCGAGCGCCTGGGGACCTTATCCAAATATACCAACAAATCCCATAACATAACACGGACCTACTCGATGCCTTAAATCACACATAACAACATCGAAATGACGAATCGTGCCTCAAATCAAACTTAAATGAACATTTGAACTTTCAACTTCCAAGAGTCGCGCCGAAACATATCAAATCAACTCGAAATTAACCCAAATTTGCACACAAGTCCCAAATATCATAACGAAGCTATTCCAATTCTCGGAACAACGATCCGAACCCGATATCTTGAAAGTCAACTCTCGATCAAATATATGAACTTTCCAAACCTTCAAACTTTCAACTTTCGCCAATTAGCACCTAATCCTTCTAGAAATATCCAAATGCAAATCCAAGCATACGCCTAAGTCATTCCAGGGTCAAATTCACAAAAGTCAAACTTAGTCAACTCTTCCAACTTAAAGCTTCAACGATGAAATTCATTCTTCCAAATCGATTCCGAATAACCTGAAAACCAAAATTGATGATTCACACAAGTCATAATACCTCATACAGAGCTACTCATGCCCCCAAACTACTGAGCGAAGTGCAAATCCTCAAAACGACCGGTCGGGTCATTATAGAAACCAAGACCTGGACTCTACAATATTCAAATACTTATACTTATTTAGACATTAATGTTGAAAAGAAAACTTAAATTTTTAAGGGTATAAAAGTCAGTCAATAATTCGGGGATATTTTTATTGTTCAATATTGGACGTCTAATGTTCGTACTTTTATAATAATATAGATTGATATAGATATAAATATAGATATAGACTAGTATTTTTTTCATAATGTGTGAAGCAATTTGTTCGTGCCTTAACTAATTAATTAATTTTACGGGTATCTAATACATTAGTGTCACTTGTAAGTCCTGGAGGGCCTAATATTACATTAAAAATTAAATTTATAATTACTTTTTTCTCCGCCTTTTGTGGCATTAAGTTCTTAAAATAGTAGTTCAACATTTTCTGCAAATTTCTAAAAATTTAAATCACAATAAAAAGTATCTGAAAGTTAAAGAAGAATTTCTTTTTTATTTTTAAATAAATGCATGATATAAGAGCTATTTTCTTTTTTATTTCCTTGGATATTTTTGAGAATATAGTGTTCAATAACTTAAATTGAACTTTATCTTATGTTCAGTTAGTTTCACTCATTTTTCTCTGATTTAAATTAATGTTGATTAACCAACTACTCCGTCTGTTCACTTTTAGTTGTCCACTATTCTAATAATAGATTTTTAATTTTACTTGTCCACTTTCGCATATCAAGAGAAAAATAATTTATTTTTTCTGTTTTGCCCTTAGCATTAATTACTCATTCCAAATCATTTTTTAAATCCATTAAGACTCTGTCCCAATTAATATAGGTATCATGGTAAATTAAGCACTTTACTTATTATTTCTTAAGGAACGTGTAAAGTCAATAGTGGACAAGTAAAAGTGAACGGAGGAAGTATTACAAAAAGATGTTTTGATGTTAAATGATGGCACTATTTTCAATCTCATATGAAAATAAACTATTGTATGATTTATTAACTAGTCTCTATAAACGTGCGTTGCACGTTACTCCTTGTCAATCATGTCAATTAATATTATTTGTAATTAGTTTATATATTTTTTTATGGGGTTTTAAGTATTATTAGGTCGTATCCATTTAATACTTTTTTAATTTGAAAATGTTATCTTGGTTATATTCTTTTATGTTTTAACCCATGTTAAAATTAGGGATTGGGCAAGCCTCTTGATGCTCGGTCAAAATGCTATACTATTAGTACATTACTCGCCCTATATTTTGTTGGTTTAGTGATTAATTGTGCGACATTTGAGCTAAATTGTGTTGTCTTATGTGTAGGAGCATCGGAAGAAAGAGTCGAATGAAAGTTGCATAAAAAGAGGACAAAAATACAAGAAAAGAGCACAAAAGCATCAAGTACTCAAACCGTGCTACATACCAAGTAAATTCAGTTCTATAGCCTGCCTTACCGTGCTACAAACCAAGTAAAGCCAACTCTTTAGCCAGCTTGACCGCGCTACAGGCAAGGCGTAGCCAACTCTGTAGCTAGGCTGACCATGCTATAAGCCTGGCCTCGCAAGGTCTATTGCCCGGTAATTAAAAGTCACGGGTTAAAAAACTCTAACCCGAATTTGGACTGAGGGACTTCGTCCCTAACATATAATACTCCCCAAACGAGTTGAGGGAGGGTTGGCCACTATTTTGGAGAAGAAAAAGGCGACAGAGCACTATGGAGCGAGAATCAAACGAGTTTTCCCTCTGTTTATCTCCTTACTTTGTAGTTTAATGTCTTTGAACATCATGATGATTGTTGATACATTTATGAGTAGCTAAACTTTCTAATCTAGGGTTTGATGGAACCTATTGGAGAATGATTTTCAACTACGTTTAAGAAAGATTTGCCTTTGATTTTTCTCTACTTGTTCAACTATATTTTCGTTGTTGTTGATTAAAGAGCTCTAAATTAACTGTGCCTATTTAGTGTGTATATTGCTCGAGAGAGACTAAATATTTAGGTAGTTGTTGAACAACATCACTCCTAACGTATTTGAAAGATCAATACGGAGGGTTTAAAGGCGGGATTAGAGATAACGAAACCTTGGTACGATCATAATGAGTGGTGAATTAGTGCCGGCTAGTGTAGTTCGAGAGAATACATCTAGTAAATATGGTAGTTGCTCGAGAGAGAGCTACGACACCCAAAGTACTCACTATCGGTGGAGAATACTTAGGCGAATTTATAGGAAACGTGGCGAGGGAGATTCCGACAATAGAGGAAATCATAATCCTTGACTTTTCCAAATCTTGTCCACAACTTTGCTATGTTAGTTATAAATTATTGCATTTTAATTACTTTGCTCTTAGTTAGTAAACATTCAAATCATTATTTAATATTTCGGAAGGTTGATTACTTGAATTTGTGCGAAACTAGTGGTTGTAATTAGTAGGTTAGTTCTATGACAAATTCGACTCCAGACTTGTAAATCGAGTTATATTTGTAACGATCGCTAGACTTCTTAGGAGGCATAGTGGGGCGTGATCAAATTTTGGCACCGTTGCCGGTGAATAAATGATGTTATTAATTACGGCTAAAAGAATTGTTAGAATTCTCAATTTAGTCAGCTTTCTCGACTTGAAATTCATTATATTAAAACTCTAACGTTTATAGTCTTGTGTGTTACAGGTGCATGCCTAGAAACTCCTCAAGAACTTGTGAATTGTATGAAGCATTATCGGACCTTGAGAAAGCTTTTAAGGCACTAAATCGAGTAAACAAGAAAGAAACGACAAGAAAAATCAACATAACAAATTGAACAAGACATGGGTGACGTAATAGACGACCAAAGTAATAGAAAAAAATGTGAATGGCTCGAACAATAAGGGTGTGGCACCTTTTGTGCCAGAAGCAACATTGTATGATTGGGCACAACCCACTACTGCAAACCTGGCAACTGCAATTGCAGTCCCTCCAATAGAAGCAGAATCATTTCAAATTACAAGCAACATGCTACATTTTTTGCAGAACAAGGGACTGTTCTCGGAGTCTTACTTTGAAGATACACAGCAGCATCTTTCTGTTGATTTGAGTCATGTAAAGGCAACCGAATGTGACACCGAAAGCAATAAGATTGTTGTTGTTTCCATTCTCAATGATGGAAGAGGCTCAGACTTGGCTCAATTCACTCCCCATAAACTCCATCACTACTTGGGAGAAATTAGTCAAGCAGTTTTTAAACAAATTCTACCCACCCAATAAGACTGCCAAGCAAGTTGATGAGATATTGAGCTTCAAGCAGAAACAAGATGAAATACTACAATAAACGTGGGAGAGGTTCAAGGGGATGTTGGTCAAGTGTCCACACCATGGCATTCCTGTTCAGATGTTGGGGTAAAGGTTCTACATGGGATTAAAAGACAACTTGAAGGCCAATGTTGATGCTTCAGCAGGCAGAGCATTTTTGAGCAAATCATTCAGAGAATCTAAGGTCTTACTCGATAAAATGGCTCAAAACTTAGGATGGATGACAAGAGACTCTACAATCACTCTTGTAGTTCACTCAGTAGCTCTAGACCCCAAATAACTACATGGCTGAGAATATGGCTATTATAATGACACAAATGCAAAAAAAGATTGACGAGTCAAGCCAAAATCATGTGCATATAGTTGACACGATTAATGGAAGCTTATGCATACCATGAATTAACCAACCATATGTTTGCTCGTGGAGTGGTTGAATATGAAAGTGACAATCAAAACTATCAAGACAATATGAACTATGTGGGAAACTATGGAGGCCAGAGGAAAGGTGGTCAGAATTTGGGGCAGCAGAATCAGCAGTGTAGACCAGCACAGCAGCAGTACAATAACAACAACAATCCTGGAGTTATGCGACCTCCAAGTCAAGTCATGCCTTATCAAAGGCAACATGGATACAATCAGCAAAATCAGCAGGTAGCTTATCAATAGCCTCAACAACAACAGATAGTGAAACAAGATGATGGGTTGTTTAAAATTTAAGGAATGCTGCAACAACTGATTTGGTCCAATGGAAAAATGCAAGAGAAGGTCGAAGCACATGACTCAGCTATAGAAGGCATTGAGATTCAATTGGGGCAGATATCTATGGCTCTAAATAATCGTCCTCAAGGGACGTTACCTGTAGACACACATGTCAATCCAAAAGAGAAGGGCCCAAAGCAGCTTATGGCGGTGAGTCTGAGAAACGGTAGGGATCTTGATCTAGAACAAGAAACTGCTCGCAACGGCTGACCAACTAAGATACTCGTGCTAGTACCAATTGAGGCAGATGAGTCAAGGGAGCTAACAGAAGTAAGAGCGCAGCCAGCTCAAGAGGAACTAAGCAAAGAGAAAGAGGTTGCAAAGGAGACTGAGAAAGTGCAAGAGAAGGCATTAGAAAAAGTGTCTGAGCAGGATCGAACTCAAGTCACAGGAAAGAAGTGACCACCGGCACCCTTCCCGCAGAGGTTGGCCAAATACAGAAGGATGAGGAGTATAAGAAATTCATGGAGATGCTGAAGCAGACTCAGGTGAACATTCCACTGATTGATGCCTTGAGGGAGATGCCCGGTTATGCAAAAATGAAGAAGGACTTGATGTCTCGCAAGTTCGACCTTCAAGACTTGGCAACTGTTACACTAACTCAGACATATAGCGTTATCGTGACAAGACCCATAGCTGAGAAGCTATCTGACCCAGGGAGTTTCACAATCCTATGCACAATAGGCAACTATGCTTTTGCTAAAGCATTGTGTGATTTTGGGGCGAGCATAAACTTGATGCCCTTGTCTATCTATAAAAGGTTAGGCATTGGAAGAGCAAGACCCACATCCATGTTACTACAGCTAGCTGACCAAATGGTGAAGAGGCCATCAGGTTTACTTGATGATGTACTTGTGCAGGCTGGAAAGTTTGTGTTTCCAGCAGATTTTGTCATTCTGGACTGCGAGGTTGATGAAGAGATTCCCATAATTTTGGGAAGGCCATTCTTGGCCACAAGGAGATTGATTGTGAAACTGGGGAACTAAAGATGAAACTGAACGATAAAGAAATAACATTCAGTGTGCAAAAGTCGATGCAGCGACCCAACGAGTTTCCTAATTGCTCTCTGATCGAAGCGCTGGATGTGATTCTGGAGGAGGAAGAGAGGCACTGAATTCAAAAGACCCCTTAGCAGCCTAACTGATAAACTTAGAAGAGGTACATGGTGAGGACTTAGCAGAGTGGGTTTTGGCCCTTGAAGGCCAAGGGTACTGGAAAAGAGAGCTTGAGTTCGAGCCTTTACACTTAGAAGAAAGAAAGATCCCTCCATCTAAGCCATCAATCGAAGAGCCACCACAGTTGGAACTAAAGTCATTACCATCTCACGTCAGGTATGCTTTATTGAGACCTAGCTCGACATTACCTGTTATTATCTCATCTGGTTTGTTAGATGTACAGGTAGAACAACTTTTGCAAGTTTTGAAGGAGTGCAAGACTGCAATTAGGTGGACCATTGCAGACATAAAGGCTATCAACCCAATGTTTTGTATGCATAAGATTCTACTGGAAGATGGGCACAAACCTTCCAGAGAACATCAAAAAAGGCTGAACCCCAACATGAAAGAAGTGGTGAAGAAAGAAGTGATCAAGTGGTTAGATGAGAGAATCATGTTCCCCGTCTCTGACAACAACTGGGTCAGCCCAGTTCAATCTGTGCCAAAGAAGGGTGGAATGACTGTAGTGCAAAATGAGAACAACAAGTTGATCTCAAAAAGTCACGGGATGGCAAATCTATATGGATTACAGAATACTGAACAAGGCCACCCGAAAACACCATTTTTTGCTGCCATTCATTGATCAGGTGCTAGATAGATTGGCGGGGAGGTCCCACTTTTGCTTCCTAGATGGATACTCGGGGTACAACCAGGTCTCTATTGCCCCGAAGGATAGAGAGAAAATGCTGTTCACCTGTCTGTATGGAATCTATGCCTTTTGGAGAATGTCGTTTGGCCTATGCAATGCACCCGCCACATTCCAATAGTGCATGATGGCCATCTTCACAGATATGGTAGAGGACATAATGGAGGTTTTCATGGATGATTTCTCAGTGGTGAGGAACTCATTCAATGATTACCTTATGAACTTGAAAAAAGTTTTAAAGAGGTGTATGTAGAATAATCTGGTACTGAACTGGGAAAAGTGCCATTTCATGGTATAGGAAGGTACAGTCTTGGGACACCTAGTGTCAATTAAGGGCATTGAGGTGGACCGTGCTAAGGTTGATGTAATCTAGAAGTTACCTCCACCTTTCGTCAAAGCCATAAGAAGTTTCCTTGGCCACGCCGGCTTCTACAGGCGGTTTATAAAAGACTTTTCCAAAATTGTGAGCCCTTTGTGTATATTGATTGAAAAAGATCACCCCTTTGTATTTTTTGATGACTGCAGGGTAGCTTTTGAGGAGTAGAAGAAGAGGTTGGTGACTGCACCAATCATAGTGGCACCTGACTGGGAACAACCTTTTGAGCTGATGTGTGATGCAAGTGACTATGCTGTGGGAGCAGTTCTAGGGCAGAAAAAAGATAAAGTCATGTATCCAATCTACTACGCTACTAGAACCTTAAGTAGTGCCCAACTGAATTACATAGTGACAGAGAAAGAGATGCTAGCAGTGGTGTTCGCATTTGACAAATTCAGGTCATACCTGATAGTTTCCAAGCTAATTATGTATACTGACCATGCTGCTCTCAGGTACCTACTTGAGAAGAAGGAGTCAAAGCCGCACCTGATTCGATGGGTGCTACTGCTGCAAGAGTTCGACTTGGAAATCTGTGACTGAAAGGAAACAGAAAACCAAGTTGTTGTTCATTTGTCCAGGCTTGAAGGAGCTGAAAAGAGGGTTGAGGTGGAAGGGATCGTGGAGACTTTCCCAGATGAACAACTTTTAGCCACGAGCCTTGAGGTAGTGCCATTGTATGCAGATAGTGCAAACTACCTGGCGAGCGGTATTGTTCCCTATGACTTGTTCTCTGTGCAGAAGAAAAAGTTCTTTCGTGATTGTTGCGTGTATTTCTAGGATGAACCATATTTGTTTAGGATTTGTATTGATAACATGATCTGGAGATGTATTGCGGAGATAGACCAAGCATCTGTTTTGCAGGCATGTCATGCTTCGTCCTATGGAGGCCATTTTGGGGAGTAAGGACAGTTGCTAAAGTGCTGGAGTCGAGCATTTATCGGCCGATGTTGTTTAAAGATGCACACTTTTGGGTAAAGAGTTGTGATGAGTTCCAACGGATGGGGAATATTTCCCGTCGACATGAGATGCCCATGAACCCAATTCAAGAGGTGGAAGTATTTGATGTATAGATAATCGATTTTATGGGACTATTTGTAGCTCATGTAGCAACAAGTACATACTGGTAGTTGTGGATTATGTCTGAAAATGGGTAGAAGCCGTGGCACTCCCAACAAATGATGCAAAGAGAGTTATTGGTTTTCTAAGAAAAAATATCTTCACCCATTTTGGCACTCCAAGAGCTATCATCTGTGATGGAGGTATCCACTTTTGCAACCGAGCCTTTGCAAAGTTATTGGAGAAATATGGCGTTCGCCATAAGGTTTCCACTCCGTATCACCCACAAACAAGTGGGCAAGTGGAGGTGTCGAATAGAGAAATCAAGAGTGTTTTGACCAAAATTGTAAAGGCTACTCGAACTGATTGGGAAAAACAATTAGATGATACACTATGGGCCTACCGCCTACTGTACAACATTCAAAACTCTAATTGGTATATCACCGTACAAATTGGTGTTTGTAAAGGCATGCCACTTACCGGTGGAGTTAGAACATAGAGATTTCTGGGAATTAAGTCAATAAAATCTTGACATGCAGGCCGCTGGTATGAGTAGAGTCACAGAACTTCATGAACTTGATGAATTCTTTACCATGCTTTTGAGAGCATCAGGCTGTACAAAAAAAAAAGGTTGAAGATGATGCACGATAAGCATATTCAAGAGAGAATTTTCAAACCCCGAAGATGTCGTGCTGTTCTATAATTCAAAATTGAAATTATTTTCGAGTAAGCTGAAATCTAGATGGTCGGGACCATTTAGAGTTATGAAAGTATTCTCAAATGGAGCTGTAGAAATTGAATCCGAGGATGGAACGAACAGCTTTAGGGTCAATGGGCAAAGGTTGAAACATTACCTCAGCATGGATGAGGAAAAAGTTGTGCGGTGATTCATTTGAAGAAGCCTGAAATATTGAGTAAACCTTGAGTTCGATTGCCTGCATCGTGCCGCGATGTTAAATCAGGCGTTTCGTTGGACCCATTAGAATGTTGTATTCGTCATGCCGTGACGTTAACGAAGGTGCTCGTTGGGAGGCAACCCTATTCGTAGTTTATTTTAGCTTAACTAGAATATTTCTTTTACGCACTAACAAGTTTTTAGTTAAGTCTTGGTGTTTGAATAGGTAGTGTACCACACTGGGACGTCATAGCATTTGGAGCCGTTCAAAAAACGGAATAAAAAATCACATGAGTACGCTCCAGACCTTGTTGCCTACCTCGTGCAGCACAACCTAAAGCACAGTGGACATGGCAACCGACCTCGCGTCGCCCAGTTCCCAGCGCGCTAGTTCGTGCTGCTTCTCTCGTGTCGCCAGGTCCCCTCCTCGCTGCAGAACTCACGTAGCCTGGTACCCTGCTCGCTGCCTCCCTGTCGTCACCTGGGCTGTGGTGAGATCCACCTCGCGGTGCCAGGTAAGTTCAAATATTTTTTTTAATTTCTTCTCTTCTCTTCTTATTTCCTTTTCCTAAAACACCTATCCTTAATTAACAACTACCCGTCGTGATCAGGGAGTTTTTCCTATCACCTTACTTGTTTTGTTATGGATTTATATATGCAATGATGACATTGCATGAATTAAGTGTGGGGTGGAAGATTATATATTCTCTGTGACTTGTTAATATTAGATAAACTAATTATTTCTTATTTTATTATTTTTATTTTTTAGCTTCGTTCTATTTAAGCATAAAAAAGAAATATATTAGTATAGTATTCTAGCTTTAGTTTGCAGTTTTTAGGATTGCTTTAGTAGTTAATCTCTTTAAAAAAATACAAAAAAACGAAAAAAAATGAAATGATTGGACTTTTCCTGACGATGGATCTCCTAGGCAGTTTTCTTAAGGGACTAAAGTCTAACCAAAAAAAATTCCAAAAACATGTCTTTTTATTATTTTAGATAGTAATCATCCCTCGTGGTTTTTCTTTGTGCATCGGTTCTTTTCCACGGGATGTAGTTGAATCGGATAGTAGTTTTTTTTTTTTTTATCTTTAGCGTAAAGTAGGATTTAGAGAATAAAAGGATGGAAAAAAATGAGATCTGCTAGGCGTCTTTGACTAGTTTGATATTAGCATATTTAGACTCTAGCATGTGTAGTACCTTCCCTATGGTTTGAGAATGCTTATGATACCTTGTTGAGTAGATAACATGTTATTGACGCCTATATCTCGTTTTCTTGGCTTCTGTCACTTTGTGCTTGATGCTTAATATTTTGTGGCTTCGTGAATACTTGCAATTGTTTGAGAATCGGAATGGAACTGTCCTTAGTGAGTCATGTGCCATGTGTGGTGAGAAATTGTATAGTCCGTATCATTGCATTAGAGTCTAGAACTTGCCCAGCAAGTGAGTTGAAGCGAAAGTTTAGATTTTGCTTGGTTTGAAAATTGATTTTAGGCTTTCTTTGATTTGTTTGAGCTTAATACTTACCATAAATAAAAATCATCCCTAGTCAACTCTTTTGAACCTATAAACTTTTATTTGGCAACTACAGTACAAGCCTATACCCCTTTGTTCTTAAGTATCATTATTTTGATCATTTTACCTCTTAAAGCACTTTAATTATAAAATGAGCGCTAAAAGAAGTAAGGAGGGAACTTGGGTGGATTTTGAGTGGAACCAATGAAAGAAAAAAATATGCACTTGTATTGTAAGGATTACACCACTAGCAGAAATGGTAGAGAAAAAGAAAGTTATGGTTGAAAAGAAAGAAAAAAATGTAGCATAGAAAAATAAGCATATCTTGTCCTTGCTAGTGGGTATGAATTAAAGTAATGCAGAAAATATGTTGGGGTGATATTATTTGTGAAGTTGCAGTTGGGTTGAAGAAAAATGCGCTTAAAATTAATTTTGTGATGTGTTAAAGTGCTTAGGAGGGTTAGTCATTATTCCTACAATTATCCTACCTGTCCTTTAGTCCACATTACAACCATAAAAAGTCCTAGTTGATTTTAGATCGAGCAAGCCTACATTAGTAGAAGTTTACAGAATGGGCAAGCTTATGGTACTTTGTGCATGCATATGACTTCTTTGTGAGAGTGAAAAATATTTTTGATTTATCTGAGTCCTTAAAATATATTTGAACATTTGATTCAAGTGTGTGGATTCGACTTACTCTTTTGTCCTTATTGTGAGGGCACATGATTTCGCGAGGGATAAGTGACGTTTTTAGATTTCTCTATGATATTAAGTGTTGAAGCCATGAATGCATTGTGATACTGAGTCGGTTTGTAAGACTACGATTGTTATAAATATGTTGCCTTGTGTTGAATAAATTTTTGAAGTATGGTATAAAGTAAAGGGAAGTGTGTGTTGAAGCCAAATGCTAAAGTTTAGTTGTTGCAATCAACCATTGTCATAGGTATGGTGTGCTTTGGATGTGCTAGAAGAAAATAAAGTGATCTAGGTAAATGTAAATTGGTGGTTGACTCGAGGATGAGCAACGTTTAAGTGTGGGGTGGTAATGTTCAGCCAAAATGCTATGCTTTTAGTACATTACTCGCCTATAGTTTTGTTGGTTTAGTGATTAATTGTGCGATATTTGAGCAAACTTATGGTGTAGGAGCATCGGAAAAAAGAGTCGAATGAAAGTTGCACAAAAAGAGGACAAAAATACAAGAAAAGAGCACAAAAGCATCAAGTACCCAAACCGTGCTGTAGACCAAGTAAAGCCAGCTCTATAGCCTGCCTTACTGTGCTATAGACCAAGTAAAGCCAGCTTGACAGCGCTACAGGCCAGACGTAGCCAACTCTGTAGCCAGGCTGACCGCTATATAAGCCTGGCCTCGCGAGGTCTATAGCCCGGTAATTAAAAGTCGCGGGTTAATATACTCCAACCCAATTTTGGATTGAGGGATTTCAGCCCTAACATATAAATACTCCCCAAACGAGTTAAGGGAGGGTTTGACACTATTTTGGAGAAGAAAAAGGCTACGGAGCACTGTGGAGCGAGAATCAAACGAGTCTTCCCTCCGTTTATCTCTTTACTTTGTAGTTTAATATATTTGAACTTCATGATGATTGTTAATACATTTATGAGTAGCTAAACTTTCTAATCTAGCGTTTGACGGAACCTATTGGAGGATGATTTTCTACTACATTTAATATAGATTTACCTTTGATTTTTCTCTACTTGTTCAACTATATTTTCGTTGTTGTTGATTGAAGAGCTCTCAATTAACTGTGTCTATTTAATGTGTATATTACTTGAGAGAGAGTACACATTTAGGTAGTTGTTGAACAACACCACTCCTAACGTATTTGAGAGATCAATACAGAGGGTTTAAAGGCTGGATTAGAGATAATGAAACCTTGGTGCGATCATAATGAGCGGTGAATTAGTGCCAGCTAGTGTAGTTCGCGAGAATACGTCTAGTAAATTGTGGTAGTTGCTCGAGAGAGAGCTACGACACCCAAAGTACTCATGATCGGTAGAGAATGCTTAAGCGAATTTATAGGAAACATGGCGGGGGAGATTCCGACAATAGGGAAAATTATAACCGTAGACTTTTCCAAATTTTGTCCACAACATTTGCTCTGTTAGTTATAAATTACTGCATTTTAATTACATTGTTCTTAGTTAGTAAACATCAAATCGTTATTTAATATTTCTAAATGTTGATCACTAGAAATTGTGTGAAACTAGTGGTTGTAATTAGTAGGTTAGTTCCCTGTGAAGATTCAACTCCGGACTTATAAATCGGATTATATTTGCAACGACCGCTAGACCTTTTAGGAGGCATAGTTGGGCGTGATCACCTTTCTATGTTGTATTTATTATCATTACACATATAAAAAGTTTTGGAAACTCTAACTGAACAAATTTAAAGCATATCAATTTTTTTATACACGTTTATTTTTCGGGATAATTTTAAAGATCTTTCTTCAAAATTCGCTTCATAAGGCTTCCATGTAGTTTTTAATATTATGCTTATCTCTGTTAAAATTTTAATTTGTTTGAAGCAGCTTATTTATTATTAAAATATAAAGTATAATTTGACTAATTTACCGTTACTATTATATTTTCTGTTTAATTATATTTTATAAACATCTTCTATGAGATAAAAAGGGTAATTGATGGGCATGTATATCTATTTACACGAAAAAGCCGTCAAATCATGAAATAATTACAGTCGCATACTTTCAAAACCTTCCTCTGCAATTTTTATGCTTATGAAATATGGAAGTACTCCTAGACCTGGTAATAAGAACCTTTATATTATTTAATTCTGAGTTAAGCTAATAAAATGTATTCTTATTGTATAGTGTCGGCCATAGCATTTTCTAAGAATACAGACACAGAGAGAGGATCTCCATGGCACTATCAGATTCAGCGATTCTGCCCTAACAATCTCACCGTTGAGAATGACAATGTCGAAATCAGTTACAATCAAGAAAATTTGGTAATGAGAAGAATTGGATTTTGGCTATTTACATCTGAACAATGAATTAATGGAGTTTTTACTCTATTCATATTTGGCAATTTAAAAGAGAGAGTATGTGTTATGGAAGATAAGGATCTAGGAAAAAGAGCACAAAGCGAGGGGCAGTTGGACTGATTAACGAAGAAGAAGTACTCATACTTCAAGTTCTAGGACACCCCTATTACTTCCTTTTTATTTTTATTTAAGCAATAAAAGTTATAATAGAATAAATAAAGAAGAAAAACAATAACTGAAAGAGTTTATATTAAGAAAAAGCAAACTTCTCAATTCATATTTTATTTATACAAGTATCTATGAACGTGCGTTGTACGTTAATAATGGCACATGATGATTTAAATATTTATCTATATGAAGGAACAATAAAATTTAATTAATGAGAGAAATTTTATAGATAATAATACAACAATCATCTAAATGCCGAAAAATATTATTATATTAGCATAATACATGAATTTAAAATAAAATGACATCATCAAAACTTTCACAAATGATCAATTTTGTCATGTTAGTTAGATAATTACGTATTATAGTTTAAAAATATTTAATGTGATGGTATCTTAATGAACACTTCTTTGTGGATAATATCTTTTTGTGTATGTTTACTCCTAATGCTTTGGTTGTTGTGCCTTAACCAAAACTCTTGTTGTCGATCTTGATATCCCTCTTGAAAGTGCAACATACAATTGTTCGTGCAACAAACCATATTGCGATAAATATAGTCTAATATTTAGGATATTTGTCCTTGTGTTTTATTTGTTATATTTGCAAAACATAAACATACTAAAAATTATTTTTCACACAAATTTAAAAGGATATTCCTTAGTTTCGGAAGACGAAAGTTAAATTCAGGGATAAGAATTTACTTAGAAGCACATTGGCCAGTATCATAATTTTTGCATGTATGACGTTATTGTCAAAACTTCTATATACCCTTTGTGTGCTATTACATAAGCTATTCTGCATATCTAGGTTTTTCAGTAGCATGACAGATATTTTTTTTTTTCAAAATTAACCTATATACAATGGAAGATCAATTTTAACTTAGTCTATTATATATACGGTGCCACTAACAACGTAAGAAATTATAAACTTGACAACAAACATGTATAGTAGAAGGCCATTTGGCATTAAAGTATTTAAGTATTCTTCTTGGTAGTAATTATTGGTATCATTTTCTATTGAGTCAAATACTGAAAAACATTTTATTTTTATTATAAAATTTTGCAATCAAGTTTTTAGTTAGTTGATCAACATATTCATTTTTGCTAGCTAAGATATATTTTTAATTCTATCATGTGATTTGCACAAATTGCGTTTTAATATAATGATAAAAATATTTCTCTTACTAAATGCACTAATATTACCATTGGATTGATAACCAAGTGTTCAGGAAAAATCAAATCATCTTTTATTGGATGCTCTTATTCGTTTCCGACACGAAGTAAGAAGACACTTAATACTGGATCTATTCTTACTTTATATTTCTTATCAGTTGAATCTTTTTTCATTTGAGGCTAGAAGTATAACTTTGGCAAGCTAGCTTTTACAATCTCTGCTTTTGTCGATTTTGGAACTACTGGTAGTACTTGACAGAAAACACCTCCAGACCATTAATTTCCCACCAAATGGTTCATTAATAAGAACTCCGGCAAATTATTTCGATCGTTTGACACTTTGCCATAAGTGCTCCATCCCATATTATCAAGTTTTCCTTTCTTATAAATTTAGCACCATTGCTCTGCTTGGATATATTTGTGATGGTTATTTAAGTTGTTTGAAGAGGCATATCAAATCTAAAGTGGGTGAGCTCATAGTAAAATCGTTGTTGGTACACCACTTGCTATTATTTCTAACACTATTATGCCTCTTGATATGATATTTTCAAGTAATGTATGATATAGAAATATTATTTCGATTCAGGCGGAGGCATCTACAAAGAATAATGCCGTTATACCAGAGTTAACTTTTTATTATATAGTCTTGAAAGCTTGTTCTTGATTAGGATTTAACTTTGAGTGTACTTTCTCAGACACTTGTATAGCATTTTGATTCTTAATAATATACTAACCTTCTTACTTTGTGTTCTAACGCTCTTTTTATGGAATAAATTTATGTATCCTAAGAATTTTCTTTTTAACTTGAGTAAACTTTTACTCATATGACGAATTTAAAAAATAATTGAATTGGATTCTCTTGCTAAATAATTAATTAAAAGATTTAATTATTTATCTTTAACATAAAAAATAACTTATTCTGTGTTGATTAAGATCTTAATATTAGTTCAACTTTTGTTTTGAATATTAAATCTTAATTATATTTTTATACACCATAAATTTTATTTTCAAAGAGTAAAAGATTGATATGACATTTCACTTTTCGATCTTTATATCTGTAGAATCATTAGTGATATTGACTTTTACCAACCATTTTTTTTCTCTTTCTCACACATTTATATTCTTAAATAGTTTCTTAGTTGTTTTCATAATTGAGTATTTTTTTAAAATTACACGAAAATTTGATAAAAAAATATTATTTGAGTAGGAAAATAGTTCAAATATAATTTAAAAATATATTATTGCGGGGTTATTTTTTTCTCAATTTCAACTCTTTGTGCAGTCCATTTAATATTACTTTTACTTTATTTTTTGGTGTTGGACATTATGGGGTGGTAATGTATTGACAATATGGAGGATTCTCATGAAATTGATTTTATTAAACCTTCCTACATATTTTTAATAAGAAATTAATAGAAATTTTATTTATTAATTTTAAACTCTTAAATATTAAAAATTAGCAAAGAAAGTATTATAGTCCAAAAATTAGGTTACTGCAGTTATGTCCTTTCCCCATGAGTTCTTCCGCTTAATATTTTAGGGCTATTTTGGTATATTAATATTGTATTTATGCTTTAGAATAATATAAACTCTCCTTTTTCTAAATGGATTTAGACAATATAATACATTCTCAAATTAAATTAGTAATAGGATACTATAATACATTTTCGAATTAAATTAGTAATAGGAATTTTTAAGAAGTATATCCTAAAAGTAATAGGATTACATGACTAACGATATTTACTTGTTCAATTTTATATGAATTAGACAGCCCGAAAGTAATTATACTAATAGGATTCCTAAAAGGTAACCATGTAGGATTCCTAACGTGTAGTATTATGTCCTAAAACTAATAGGATTATAAGGCTAATATTTAGAATTTCGATTATGTCCTTTTATTATGAGTTATTATGCTTAATACTATAAGGTTATTTTTGTAAATCAATATTTTATTCATACTTTTATAATAATATAGAGTAATGATAATAGATTTAAAGAATGGTTACAACTTACAAAGGGAATTTAGCGTCATAAAGCAAAACCTGGAGGGACAGCTCTAAAACTATTCAAAAATTATAATCTTAACACCAGTGAAATTTCTTTTTAATTTCTTTACTTTCTTTTCCTTGAGTAGATCTCATAAAGAGAAATTAAGTGTAGTTTGCATAGCATATAGTTTGACCTTTTTTCGTTTCTTGCGTTTCTTTATAATAAAAATTTAAAAGCGATCATAAAAAGTGACATATAGTATTTGAAAAGATTGAGTTCTCCTATCTCGATCAGTTTTCTTACTTTATGATATTTATTCTAAATTATTTATTTCATCTTCGTTTTATAGCTTACATTAATTAGCGATATTATTGTATATTAATTTTAGTATTGAAACTTTATCTTTCATTATGTTAAAATAAATAACGTACATAGAGAAATTGAACTAGAAAAGATAATTATAATATTCAAACCATAAGTGAAGTGTCTGAGAGAGATTGCTATAATGATCAACGAATATTATGGAATATCCTTTTTAGATTTTCAAGAAAATTTTAATCCAAATATCCCTATTTGTTTATGTATGCTACATAAGGCACTTACCAAATTCAGATCGTTAAAATATTTTGAGGTATAGAATTGAGAAAATAAATCATATAAATATTTTTGTGTAGGACAAAGATGAAGGAAAACAATATCAATTCTACAACCAGGAAAAGAAATCATGGCAGAAACAATTCTGGTAAAATCTTACTACATGACCATGGGAAATCTCCAACCAATTAAGCCGAAGTATAATTAAGTAAGCTTTACACACCTAGAATGCATAGTGTCTTCACAATAGTCAACAGTACACAACGAAAGTTGTATAAAGAATGTATTGATGGTGAGAAGGTTTGAAATTAATTTTACAGTGATAACTGATTCAAGAAAGGGAACTGAGAGTACAATGTCACGACCTAAAAGTTTACCTGTCGTGATGTACCTATTATAGTATTAGACAAGCTAACATCTCATATATAACGATTTTTTTAAATTCAAATATGCGGAAGAAAGTTTAAATAATTAAGAATTTCACAAATTACCGAATATGAACCTCGAAACTCAATACAAAATCCTTCCAAAAGATCTAGGTGTCACGGAGTACATGAGCATTCTATATATATAACAACATAGTCTGATACACTTTCTGGAAAGTAAGACTAAATACATAAAACTGAAAGATAGAGAAAGGAGGATCAAGGTCTACGGACGCCAAGGAGCTACCTCGATGTTCTCCGAACGAGTATACTCCACGATCAACGATCGCCGCGCCCAAAAATGCCAGAATCTGCACACAAGGTGCAGGGTGTAGTGTGCACACAACCAACTCAGTAAGTAACAAGACTAACTATTGGACTGAAAGTAGTGATGAGCTCAACAGGTACAGTTCAATATAGAATTAACAGTGCAAAAATGAAGGCATGCTTTCAAGTTCAACAGATAAACTCAATACAAGTAAAATAGATCAAATCAGAATGATATGAGGAATGTGACATCTCTATATCTACATGCCAATGTACATGCCGTATGTGATGCACTATAATAGAAGTCTCGTGGATTCACACTCTCAGAATACTCAATCATCCAGTACTGTATATTGCCAATCCATCACAAGGAAGATTCATCCCATATATATATATATGTATATATATATATATATATATGTATATATATATATATATGTATATATATATATATATGTATATCAACTGACAGCCATCACAAGGAAGACGGAAGACTGTCAGTCGATATACATATATATATATATATATATATATATATATATATATATATATATATATATATATATATATATATATATATATGTATGTATATCGACTTACAGTCAGTCACTCAGTACTGTGTAAGGCTAATCCAGCCCAGAAAAAATTCATTCCCAAATATAAATGATTCGGGCAAGATCCATGCCCAGGGAAGATTCATCCTCAATATAAATCAACTGCGCCTTGCAGACTCCGGAGGGGCTCCTTAAGCCCAAGCGCTATAATAAGCCAGATCCAGGCATAAATAAAACATGCTGCGGCATGCAGCCCGATCCCATAAATATCACTCACAATCAGGCCCTCTGCCTCACTCAGTCATCATTTTCTTCAGTCCTTCAGGATCACAACGCTCATACTAAGTAGCCCTAATCAATGATACGAGATGTGACAATACACAATAATAGAGACTGAGATATGATGTGTAATGATGAATGCGACTCTGTACATAATTGCAACTAAGCAAATAACTCAACAACTAAGAACGACCACTGTGGGTCCAAATAGTACCAGCATATAGCCTAAACATGATTTCTAGCATGAATTACAGCTCAAGTGCTCTAACACATAGAGTACCGTAAAAAAGTTCAGATAGAATAGCTATACGATTCCATGGAATCGACTAAATCATAATTTACACGGTGCACGCCCACACGCCTGTCACCTAGCATGCGCGTCACTTCAACATCAATCATATAACACTTAATTCGGTATCTCATATCCTCAGCACTAAGTTTAGAAGTGTTACTTACCTCAAACCGTGCAAATCTCTACTCCAACACACCCTTGCCTTGCAAAATGGCCTCCGAATGCCTCGAATCTAGCCACAAATAATTTGAGACAATCAACACGAGCTGAAGAAATCAATTCCATAAGAAAATACTAAGCTTTTAATCAAAAGTCAAAAAGTCAACTCAAAAGTCGGCCCTCGGGCCCACGTCTCGGAATCGGGTAAAAGTCATAAAATCTGAATATCCATCCAACCACAAGTCCCAACCATACCAAAATTACTCCAATCCGATACTAAAACCTCAATCAAATCCTCAAAATTCAGCCTAAGAACTTTCCTCCATTTTTTTCCAATTCTTCACCCCAAGTTACTAATTAAATGATGAAATCAAAGACATAAACATGGAATTTAACCAAAACTAAGTAATAATTACATACCCCAATCACCCACTTGAAAATCTCTCCAAGAATCGCCTCTTACCGAGCTCCCAAAATCAAATTTGTGTTATGAACTCAAATCCTCATTTTTTTTTAAATATTTAAGTCTGTCCATATGAACCTTCTTCGTGATCGCGGAAATTGCCTCACGATCGCAAAGCACAACTCAGCTGCCCCATAAATTCAAGCCTACAATTAACGCGTCTCCAAACCTGCGATCGCGGTGAATTGGCTCCTCAGACCTATGCGATCGCAGATAACTGCCTCCTCAGAGCTACGCGATCGCGTCCTTCCTCACGCAACCGCAAAGAACAATGCGTGAACTCTACTGCTGCTTCACTTCTCCTGTGCGAACATGCCCCTTACCACGCGTTCGCGATGCCCAGACTCTCCAGCTTTCACGATCGTGTGCCACTAATGGCAATTGCATAAAACAAATTCCCCAGCTGCCCCAATTTGCCTACGCAATCGCGGACCCTCTCACGTGATCGTGTACAAGGAACCAGATACAGACACCAGAAAACTTCAGCACATCCCCAAGTCCAGAAATTGATCCGTAAACCATCCGAAACTCACCCGAAGCCCTCCGGAACCTCAACCAAAAATACCATCATTCCCAAAACATCATATGAACTTAGTCAGGTCCTCAAATCACATCAAACAACGCGAAAATCACAAATCGCGTATCAATTCAAGCCTAATGAACTTTTAAACTTCTAAATTCTACATTCGATGCCGAAAGCTATCAAATCACGTCTGATTGACCTCAAATTTTGCACCCAAGTTACAAATAACACCACGGACCTACTCCAATTCCTGGAACCCCAACAGGAGCCCGGTAACCACAAAGCCCACTCTCGGTCAAACTTTGAAATTTTTAACTTTCGCCATTTCAAGCCTAATTCAACTACGGACCTTCAAATCACAATCAGAACACAATCCTAAGTCCAAAATCACCCGACGGAGCTAATGGAACCATCAAAACTCTATTCCGGATTCATTTACACATAAGTCAATATCCAGTCAACTATTTCAACTTAAGCTTTCAACCTTGAGACTAAGTGTCTTAACTTATTCCAAAACTTCTCCGGACCCGAACCAACTACCCCGCAAGTCATGTAACAACTGTAAAATATAAAATGAACAGTAAATAGAGGAACGAGGCTACAACTCTCAAAACGACCTACCGGATCGTTACAAACATATAGCTAGGATAAGATGCGAACGATATAGTGAGAGTACCGCACGAACGTTTAGGAGAGATGCATCCGACATCCATGTGTTTCTGATCATCAAGATTCTCATATCCTTTCAAAACTTTAATTTTAAGACCAAAAAGTAAAGAATAGGCAGTACGTAATATCATAAATTTAGGAATTTGATTGTGATTAGAATTCCATGCAATTTAATATTAAGCCAAGTTTTAAAATTACAGCATGAAACTAAAAGTCAATTAATGCTTTAGTGCTATTTTGATCTACCAACATTGTATTCATATTTTTAAAATAACTAGTTAGTTTCTATGTACGTACGATGCACGTAGGTCTTCAACCAACTGCAATAATTTTCTAATGTTGAAATCAGTATAGTACAAAAAAAGTCTGGATTTAGCTAGGAAGTTCATCGTGGATCTGTCGCTAAAACGCTCATCGCTAATAGAATTTTTTTTATAATATATTATTAATTTTTTGCTAAATAGGATTAGCAACAGATTTTGCAGTTTAGCTACAAAATTTGTTCGTCGTCAATTTCAGCTTTTTAGTAATATTTTTACATTAACTTATACTTAAATATGAAATGAATAGATATTATTTGAACTAACAAAAATGATAATTTAGTTTAGTTAGTTAGATGTCTACATTTATCGTTTTGGTTGTTCTGTCATGATCAGAACTCTATTCTATACATAAATATCCTTCCTAAAAATACAACATAAGGTTGTCCTTATGAGAAAATACATTGTTGTAGTATAGTCCAACATTTAGGATTATTTGAACATGTAATTTATTTATTATCATTGCATCAAATAAGCGTAATTATTTAGAGATAAAATTAAAAGGATTAGTGAAAGAATAAAAGGAGCAGAAGTAACGTCTCAAGGTAAGCATTAACCAAAGCAACGAGATGAATGCACTGTAACCCTTTTTGTAGTGGTAAAAGGTGGACTGAAGTATTCTTGTCTATGGGAATTGGTATGGCATTGCAATTTCAACAATGTATATAACGACTCGATCGGTTGTTTTGAGCTCTAGCACGGCATTCAGTGGTCTGAAGCCTTGAATAGCTTTACTTCAGGTATTATGACTTGTATGTGTGGTCGGAATTGAATTTTGGGAAATTTCGGAGTTGAGTTGGGAAGAAAATTCTAATTTTCGAAGCCTTAAGTTGGAGGAACTGACTAAGGTTTGACTTTTGAGTAAATGACCTCGAAATCAAAATTTGAAGGTTCCAATAGGTTCATATGATGATTTTGGTCTTAGGAGCGTATCCGGATATTGATTTGGAGGTCCGTAGGTTATTTCGCCGTCAATCGGCGAAAGTTGGAAATTGGATGATTTCTGGGAAGTTTGATCGAGAGTGGATTTTTTGATATCGACGTCGGATTCCGATTTCGGAAGTTAGAGTAGATCTTTGGTGTCATTCATGACTTGTGTGCAAAATTTGGGGTCAATCGGATGTGATTTGATAAGTTTTAGCATCGGTTGTAGAAATTGGAAGTTTCAAAGTTCATTAGGCTTGAATCTATGTGCGGTTCGTGTTTTTGATGTTGTTTGAGGTGATTTGAGGGTTCAACTAAGTTCTATTGTGTTATTGGATGTGCTGGTATATTTGTTGAGGTCCCCGGAAGCCTCAAGTGGATTTCGGGTGTTTAATGAATCAAGTTTTGAAGTTAAAGAAATTGCTGAAGTTGGCAGCTGCTAGTGTAGTCGCACCTACGGAGTGGGCACCGCAGATGCGAGCTCGCAGAAGCGAGAAGGAGACCGCAGAAGCGGTCAAGTAGGAAGCAGGCAGAGGTCGCAAGTGCGAGGTCCTTCCCGCACCCGCGTGTCCGAAGATGCGGTGAATTTGGCACAGAAGCGATAGGGAGTGAGGAAGGCTGGAGGCACGGGTGCGAGGGTTGTGCCGCATCTGTGAGACCGCAAAAGCGGATCTTTGGTCGCAGGTGCGACTCCATAGAAGCGAAGCCTGGTCCGCAGATGCGAAGGCAGGAGAGCTGAAGGGGGGACCGCAGAAGTGGTATTTTGGTCGCACTTGCGGAACCGCAAACGGTCAAATGGCCGCAGGTGCGAGGGGTCACTGCATAGTGTGTTCTTTTAAAGAATAGGATTTGGTCCATTTCTTCCATTTTTTCACTTGGTTGGGGCGATTTTTGAGAGCTTCAAGAGGAGATTTTAATCAAGCAACACAAGGTAAGTGACTCCCACCTATTACAAATTAAATACATGATTTGTGTATGGATTTAAACACGTAAATTAGTAGAAAATTTTGAATTTGGTAGAAAACCTAGAAATTGGTACTTTTGGGATTTGACCAAAAAACTAGATATGGAATTAGGAATAAATTATATATTTGAGTTCATAATATCATGGGTAACGGTTATCTTCAAAAAATTTCGGAATTCAGCCACGTGGGCCCGAGGGTTGATTTTAGAAACTTTTCGAGCGGAGTTGGAAATTATTTAAATTGATTAATTGTGGGTGTTAGAGTATATTTTGATTGGTTTGCACATTGTTTGAATAGTTTTGGATCGACAGGCTTTGGTTTGAGGTGTTTGAGGGGCGTTGGAGCCGATTATTAAACTTCGGAGCGAGGTAAGTCTCATGTCTAACTCTGTAAGGGGGAAACTACCCCTAGGTGACGTATTTGATATGTGTTACTTGTTTTGCGTGCTACGTATGTACCAGGTGAGGAGAGTCCATGCGTAGCTAGATTCATGTTATGTCCGGGTAAGCTTAGGTTCACACCATGCTATAGCTGTACTATTCGAGTTGTTTCCTGCCTATTTAATTCCTTTATTTTACGTTGCGACTTGAGACGAGATTTGTGTAGAGTGACAAACTCGATATGGTAGAGATTCGACGAGCTTCATGATTAGCCGCGAAATAATTGTACCCCTCTCACGAAATTCTCCCGCGTTATGCATTTTCATCGAAAGGTTTCCCTTAAAATTTATAACTCATACGTCTATTCTTGAGTTGGGTTAAAGACTCGTTAAAGCTTCTTATTCTAATGGGATCGGGCTGTTCGCCTCGGCAGTATAATAGATACATTTATTGTTCATGCCATTCGACCCTCGGTAGCGCGCACATTATGATGGGATCGGGCCGTTTGCCTCGGCAAGAATATGTATCACACTCTCATGGGAGCGGGCCGTTTGCCTCGATAATATAATAGATGTATCTATGGTTTGTGCCATTCGACCCTCGGCAGTGCAAAATATTATGACGGGATCAGGTCGTAGGCCTCGACATTCCTATAAAATACTCTTATGAAATCGTGCATAATAATTGGCAAGAAGCCAGCATATCTGTGAGCTTGTTCCTGATTGAACTTTGATGACCTATCTGGTAAGGTCTATTTTATATATATATATATATATATATATATATATTTACACTTGTTATTTCGTTTATCTACTCTGACTCCATGTTTATTTCTATTGTATCTATCATATCTTACCAGTAGTAAGTGTTGATATCGACCCCTCGTAACTACTTCTCTGGGGTTAGGCTAGATATTTACTGGGTACGCGTTGATTTACGTACTCATACTACACTTGTAACACTTTTTGTACATGTACTTATATGTCTGGTTGTCTTTTGGACGCAGAGGCGCGCCATTGCGGGGATTTTATCGTGAACTGTATTTTACACTCCGATCCGCAGTCTGCAGAGTCTCCATCAGAGTTATTTATATATTTTTCTGTCTAACTTCTATTCCTGATAGATGTTGTATTTTGTTATGTTCCTTAGTTGATGCTCATGCACTTGTGGCACCGGATTTTGAGGATTCCTATAGGTTATTCATTATGGTAGTTCGTGTAAATTCTATTTCACACAATTTCAGTAACAAAAATAATGATTTTAAGGTGCTAGAATGAGTAATTAAATTGACTAATCACCGTTGACTTGTCTGACGGCGGAGTTAGGCGCCATCACGACCACTAGTGAATTTTAGATCGTGACAAGATAGGAGACTTGTTTGGTATTAGAGCTCCATGCAAGTTGATATTAGAAAGAAAGAAAGAACTAAATATATGAACTTCAGTAGCATAAGTAGTGGAGGCGATGACACCTATATATATATATTAAAATTATACAACAATTGAAACATCAACTGAATGACTTTATTCCAAGTTCTTACAGAAAATTCTTGTGGATTTTGTTTTCGTGCTTGATGCCGAAGAAATAGTTTGGAGAGATGAGACTGCCATATTTTGAAGTTTACATGAGGTTCCTTCTATTGCATTTACATTTTGGTTGGATGTTTCGTTAAAGGATTCATATAACCCAAAGAAAGTTTATATCTTATTGCAAGTTTTGTTTGAAAACCTCTGCAAGCCAGTTGGATTATACATTAGAGCTGCGATGTGGTTAGAAACTCTAGAGCTTCTCTATAGAGTAGTTTAAATACAATAACTTTATGATAAGTTTAATCGTGATAAATACTATCACATTACTCACAAAACCAAAAAATATATATTTAAAAGCAATGCTTTTCTTCTATTAATTTATTTGTGTGTTGTCTTTTCGTTTATGTATTGTCTTTTGACAAATAATCGTTTCTAGAGTTCTGCATTATACAAAGCAACATATAGTCAGGAGTCATACATGTTTAGATTCACGTACATTCAATATATATGTACAAAAATTTAAAACAAACCTATCAAATCTACCTCCAACAGACACGAGAAGCACGACATATATTGCCAACATATAGTTAATAACCACAATCTAACTTTGGACTTGCTATACAGTAGATAACATTAATTCATAAAATCGTAACCAAACTTTTGAAAGAAACTATCTTTTGTTAATTATAAGATTGATCTACATAGTTACCTCAAGTAAAAAAGAAATCATGTTCATAATAATCATAAACGAACTTCAAAAGAGTATTTTTTGTGTCATAAGTACTAAAACATATATATGAGAATCATTGAACCACCATATATATAACAGTTTTTTTTTATAACATTAGTGATACAAATTTAGAAATAATTATCAATACTATATTTAAGAAAAGAGATTATGGCATCAAATAAAGCGGTTGCAGATATTGTGAACCAATGCTGATACCTTACTTTCTTATTGTTGAATAAGGAAGAGGTACTGTGGTGCTTTGCGCGAAAGCTTCTTGTTTTGTCTTCATGTTTTGGATGTGCTCTCTTTAGCCGAATGGATTACCCTCTATCTCAACATATTCTTTAAATTCAGAAGTTGTGTTGTTGCACCAGAAGCTAAAGTTTATAGGGAGATTATATTACATTATATTATAGCTTTAAAAAATTTCTACTATTAACTTTTTTTTAATTTTAAATAGCAAACCCCCGACCCAAGCTTTCATCTCCTGTGGTGACGGGCGGTTTGGCCTTGATCCCTACCTTATTTATTAAGACAAAATAAAAAAATGTACAGAGGAGAGGGACATAACACCAAAACCTCCCACAAAATAATACATAACAGAGAACTATTAGTTGGTTTTAAATTCCTTCAGTTAAGGCAATAAATAAACTGCAAATTAATTTTATCCAACATTCTGTTTTCTTTTTGGAGTTGGTTTTGAACTCCTATATTTTAGGCATTAAATGTTACCATATTACCCAACATTTTATTTTTCTTTCAAAGAAATAAATTAATTTTGAAGGGTATAAAAGTCATCTAATATTTCAAGGATATTTTTGTCTTTCAATATTTAGTGTAAAATATTCGTGCTTTTATAACAAAAAGTATCTATGAATGTGCATTGCACGTTGTTACTCCCAATCACACGCAAGTATACGTGGTCGAAAAGTAATATAAGATTGTAAGTCCAGATATCTTACCCATAGGGACTTGTGATTAACTATCAACTAAATTAAACTAAGACAATTAATCTACTCAAGTGATTTTCTAAATATTATTAACTACAACTAATTTAGAGTAGCAAACTAAGAGATTAAAGGAAACAATTTAGCGAATAGTAGAGACGAATTCAATGAGAGGCAATTTTCTAGATCTATGGGTTAGCTAACAATCCCGTTGAGTTTTCTACCTAAATTGTCTAATTAATTTTATCTAGTTTATTGATTGACAGGGCTAATATTACTTGTAGCCTTCTCCCCAAATACTACTCGCCTATTCAAGCTAACCTAACGCCTATATTCCAATGAAATTGGGATTAACAAGAATGTATTAATAATTTATATATAGTAACCAAGCAAGACGATTAGGTATATCCCTATCCTAACCGTAAATCTGTTCCCAATGCTTGAGTTTAGGATCTTGCTCT
This sequence comes from Nicotiana obtusifolia, assembly GCA_002018475.1. Classification (NCBI taxonomy): domain Eukaryota; kingdom Viridiplantae; phylum Streptophyta; class Magnoliopsida; order Solanales; family Solanaceae; genus Nicotiana; species Nicotiana obtusifolia. The sequence continues at coordinate 138,477 of MCJB01018184.1, read as the reverse complement.
ACTCAATCTTATATGCAATCTGGAATTCGCTCTCCTGAGTTCAAGCCTAAATTCGTAGATAATATTCAATTGGTGATCAAGCAATCAAATAACTAAGCACAAGATTGAATAAATAAACCAATATGATACAATAATAAGAACAATTCAAGCTTCAAACTACAACGTTCATGTAGTACCCCACAACTCTAGAACTAATGAACTATGAGACTAAAAGAAGAGAAGAGAGAAAAACTAGTTAGAAGCCTCCTCCAAGCGTGGCGTGTATTCCCCCACATGAATTCTCCTTCAAAGTATGTTAGATATCCTCCAAATTAGGTTTAGGACCCCTTTTGTACGAGTTGAAACCGTGTAAGGCCAAAATTACCTTATCCCAAGCGAAGTAGGAGAGTACCCCGTCACCCGGCGTCTAGGGCAGCGCGTCGCGCTGGCTCTGGGGCAGTAACCAGTATGTTTTCTGCCTCCAATTCTTTCTTTGCTGCCAGGTATGTTTTCTTTGCCTTCTTTAATTCTTTGCTTGGAATGCATTTCCGTTGCTTTTTTTTTTTTTTTCTTTTATTTGGGGGACTAACACCAAAGGGTGCCCTCTCCCCCC
>MCJB01018184.1:84539-137618 GCA_002018475.1 Nicotiana obtusifolia | reverse complement strand
CCCCCCCCCCCCCCCCCCCCCCTTCCTTTTTTTTTTTTTACTCTTTTAATTTTCTTTCTTTTGTTTTTGCATTTTATTCAATTTTGATCCAAATATCTTCATCTTCACACCGCTTTATTCTTACACAGTAAAAATATAATATTAAGCACAAAGCAATGTAATTATTACTCAAAAGATGATTAAAAGTGCTATAATATGAGGCAATAATGGTTAAATATGTGCATTTTTGGCGGAAATCACATGTTAATTATGGCACGTGATGATTTAAATATTTATTTATATGAAGGAACAATAAAATTTAATTAATCGGAGAAATTTTATGTATAATAATACAACAATCATCTAAATACCGAAAATTATTATTACATTAGCATAATACATGAATTTAATATAAAAGGACATTATTGAAACTTACACAAATGATCAATTTTGTTATTATGTATTATAGTTTAAAAGTATTTAATATGATGATATCTTAACGAATACTTATTTGTGGATAATATTTTTTTAATGTATGTTTCCTCCTAATGCTTTAGTTGTACTGCCTTCACAAGAACTCTTGTTGTCGATCTTGATATCTCTCTTGAAAGTGCAACATACAGTTGTTCGTGCAAGAAAATATATTGCGGTAAATATAGTCCAATATTTAGGATGTTTGTACTTGTGCTTTATTTATTTTATTTGCAAAGCATAAACATGCTAAAAATTATTTTCACACAAATTTAAAAGGATATTCCTTAGTTTCGGAAGACGAAAGTTGAATTCAAGGATAAGAATATACTTAGAATCAGATTGACCAGTATCATAATTTTTGCATATATGACATTATTGTCAAAATTTCTATATAGCATATGTTGCTATAATATAAGCTATTCGGCATATCTATGTTTTTCAGTAGCATGACGAGCATATTTTTCTTCAAAATCAACTTATATACAATGGAAGATCAATTTTAACTTAGTCTATATAAACAGTGACACTAATATACGTAAGAAATAATAAACTTAACAACAATCATGTATGGTAGAATGCCATTTGGTATTAAAGTATTTAAGTATTCTTCTGGATAGTAATTATTGGTATCATTTTCTGCTGAGTCAAACATAGAAAACATTTTGTTTTTACTATAAAATTTTAAATCAACCTTTTATTTGATTGATCAACATATTCATTTATGGTAGCTAAGATATCTTTTTAATTCTATCATGCAATTTGTACAAATTGCGTTTTACTCTAATAATTGAAATATTTCTCTTATTAAATGCACTACCATTACCATTGGGATTGATAATCAAAGTGTTTAGGAAGAACCAAATCATCTTTTATTGGATGCGCTTCTTTGTTTCTGACACGAAGCACGAAGACACTGAATACTATATCTATTCTTACTTTATATTTCTCGTCAGTTGAATCTTTTTCGTTTGAGGCCAGAAGTATAACTTTGACAAGCTAGCTTTCACAATCTCTGCTTCTGTCAATTTTGGAACTACGATTAGACTTGACATAAATCACATCTCAAACCATTAACTTTCCACCAAACGGTTCATTAATATCCAATATATCTCTAGAACTCCAGGCAATTATTTTGATCATTTGACACTTAGCCATAATTACTTCATATCAATTTCGCTTTTCTTATAAATTTAGCACTATTGCTCTGCTTTGATATATTTATGATGGTTATTTAATTTGTTTGAAGAGGTATATCAAATCTAAAGTGGTGGCCTCGCAATAGAATCGTTGTTGGTACACCACTTGCTATTATTGCTAACAGTGTCATGCCTCTTGATATGATATTTATAAGCAATGCATGACATAGAAATACTATTTCGATTCGCCGGAGGCATCTACAAAGAATAATTCCATTATAGCAGAGTCGATTTGTAACGACCCGACCGGTCGGTTTGAGCATTTGCATTTCATTCAGCTATTTGAAGTCTTGAGCAACATCACATGATGTAATATCACTTATGTGAATCGTCAATTTTGATTTTTTAGATTATTCGGGTTCGATTCGGAAGAATGAATTTCATTATTGAAGCTTTAAATTGGAAGAGTTGACCAAGTTTGACTTTTTGTGACTTTGACCCCGGAGCGGAGTTTTGATGGTTCCGTTAGGTCCGGATGATGATTTTGGACTTGGGCGTATGCTCGGATTTGCTTTTGGATGTTTCTAGAAGGTTTCAGCACAAATTGGCGAAAGTTGGCAATTTGAAGGTTTGAAAAATTCATAAGTTTGACTGAAAGTTGACTTTGAGGATATCGGATTCAGATTGTGGTTCCGGAAATTAGAATAGCTTCGTTATGTTATTTAGGACTTGTGTGCAAAAATTTGTGTTCATTCCGGGTTGATTTGATATGTTTCGGCGTGAGTTTTAGAAATTGAAAGTTTAAAGTTTATAGATTTTGGTTTGAGGTGCGATTCTTCGTTTTGATGTTGTTATGTGTGATTTGAGGCCTCGAGTAGGTCCATGTTATGTTATAGGAGTTGATGGTATATTTGGACGGGGTCCCGAGCTGCTCGGATGAGTTACGGGCGTGTTTTGGATCATTTCCCTCCATTTTGACCTTCCTAGTGTGTTCTGGTTTCTGGTGCATGGATTGTTCTTCGTGGTCACGGATTAGTAGGTGCGATAACGTAAAGGAAAAATGGAGCTGGGCTGTTTCTTATTCACGGTTGTGATTGGCCAGACGCGATCGCATAGCTTGGTGTTGAAGATTGTACGTGTTCGCATAGAGGATTTCATGTTCGCGTAGGGTTGAGCTGAGAGCAAGAGTTGGACGTTTCTTCAATGCGTTCGCGCAACAATGGACTCGTTCGCGATGCTGGGTCGTGTGTATGCTTCGTATACGCATGAGTACATTTGCGATCGGGTAGTGTATTGTTGGGAGGCTGCTAGTTTGTTCTTCGCGTTAGCGGAGCCTTGTTCGCGATTACATGGTGTATTTTGGAGGCGGTGTATTTTTTTTCATCGTGAACACGATGGACTTTCCGCGTTCGCGTTAACGATTGGGTTTGTTACCTTTGGAATTATTTGATGTACTTGAGTTGCTTTTGGATAGTTTTGAGCCGTTCGGAGGTCGGTACGCGCGTGATGGCATTTTGGAGCATCGCTTGGCTTGCTCGGATTAAAATTTGCTTGTTCGAAGTAAGTAACACTTCTAAACTTGGTGCTGAGAGTATGAAACCCCATATTACGTACTATGTGTTTGGTGTTGAGGTGGCGCACATACTAGGTGACGGGCGTTTGGGCGTGCACCATGTGAATTGTGACTCCGTTATCCCTGTGGTACTGTGTAGCTACCTTATCTTATCTGTGACCATGAAATCTTTACATACTAGAGCCATTGAGCTGTGATCCATGATAGAAACTATGTCTAGGCTTCATGCTTATTCTGTTGGGGCTCGCTGAGGTCATATTGCTGCTGAATTACTTGTTTAAATTGCAATTTCATACTCGGTCATGTTCAATCATTTATATCATATCTCAGTCTCTGTTGCTATCTATTGACACATCATATCATTATTTTGGGCTAGTTTCATGGCATTATGAGCCTGAGAGACTGGAGATATTGATGACTGAGTGAGGCCGAGGCCTGAGTGCGAGTGATATTATGGGACCGGGCTGCACGCCGCAGCAGGTTATATTGATTTTTGTCATGATTGGCTTGATATAACACTTGGGCTGAAGGCCCCTCCGGAGTCTGCACACACCCCCAGTGAGCGCGATTGATTTATATTGAGGGATGGATCTTCCTTGGACATGGATCTTGTCCGAAGCATTTATATTTGGGGAAGGATCTTCCCGTTTGGATTGGCCTTATGCAGTACTGAGTGACTGACTGGCAGTTGCTATGTATATATTCGAGATGGATCTGCCTTAGGCTGGATTGGCCATATACAGTACTAAGTGACTGAGCATGTCGAGTGTTTGAGCATCATGAGTGGAAAGTGTGAGACAGGGAGATTGAGTACTCTGAGAGTGTGAGTACATGAGTTCATCTTTGAGATGCATTGCATTGACATGCACATATGACATACAGGCATAAAGATGCATTTTTCCTTATGCTGTACGGTATCACGTCATTCATGACTTCTCGCACATATTGACATATGGGCATAATGATAAATGTTACACTGGCTATCTGGAAAGAAAAAAAAATGTAACATCTTATTTATTGTTGAAAGGATTTTTGGGAGAAATTACTGTTTTCAAGCTTACTCATATTTTCGACGATTTTGGCAAAGGATTTGATTTTCACTGATATACTTGAAAAGCGGAACTATTTTTTTCGAGAAACTATGAATAAGCTGAGCATTGCATCTCTTAATTACTTCTTTTATTACTTGCTTTACGTTGTTATGAACTGTTGTTTGCTATTGGGGTTGGACCCGACCTTTGTTCCAGCTCGTCTCTACTTTCAACCTAAGGTTAGGCTTATACTTATTGAGTGCATAGGGTCGGTTGTATCATACTACACTTCTACACCTTGCGTGCAAATGTTGGCTGCTGACGTTGCTGAGATCGACAGGAGCTAGATTTGAAGATGTACCTGCGTTCCGCTCGTAGCTGCTCCTGTTCATGGTAGCCTTAGATTTATAACAATCTTTTTATGCACATTTTGAACATATGATGTATTTATTTCATACCAGCTTTGTAAACTCTAATCTTAGAAGTTCATGATTTGTACTACTAGTCCTTGAGGAATGTATTAGTTTTAGATATTTCTTTATTTAATTATTTTATTAATTTCATTGGAATTGGTCAGCTATTAATGGCTTACCTAGCAGGTTGGGTTAGGTGCCATCACGACTAGTTGGATTTTTGGGTAGTGACAAGTTGGTATCAGAGCCCTAGGTTCATAGGTTCTACAAGTCATGAGTAAGTATCTAGTAGAGTCTTGCGGATTGGTATGATGATGTCCACACCTATTTTCGAGAGGCTACAGGACATTTAGGATATACTTCCTATCTTTCTTTCCTTATCGTGCGGCATTGATTCATCTTGAAGCGTAACTCTTTGAATTCCTTCCACGCATTTGTATGCGCATGTAAGCGCTCGGTATCAGCTGTGCATCGATGGCTTGTGATTCCATGGACGAGGTGCGAGATGTGATTTCTGTGTGCTGATGATGGGTCAGTCTGGAGGACTTGAGGCCGAGTATTGACGGTAGCATGAGCACGGGGATTTAGGTTGTATGAGCACGTGCATTTGGACTCATATGTCCAGTAGTGTCCCTATGAGTGGAATTCATGACTCGATAAATGGCTGGATTGCTATGTGATGAGTATGATGTGATTGCAAGATGTGTTCATATGGTTTGAATGTGATGAGAAGAGTTTGCTTGAGATGTAGAAAGGACTATTGGGCGTTTAATTTTTGTCTTGATTTGACGTATAGTCTCGAGTTATGAGTGTATTGGAGGGTCTTTCATGTTGTTTAACTGTGGAACGAATTAGGTTCTCATGCCTTGTTGGTGAGTTCAGACTCGGAAGATTAAGTAATCGTGTAGTAGATGTGGCTGTAAAAGGGTATAAAGAGGTGTCAGTTTGAGGCTAAGCGGATGGGTTATCTTCTGCTGGGTGTCCTGAGGTTGCATGATCCCTACGTTGTTTTTGTAGAGAGTTCTCCTTTACCAGTGAATTATATGTGTAGCAATTTGAGTTTGGACCGCTTGTGGAAGTTGGCTTGACTGTAATAAAGGGAATGCGAGAATTGCAGATAATTTGAAGTATTAGATGGTTTGTGTTACATGAGCTTGTGAAGGATTTAGTTAAACCTCACTGCGCTATTATAGCAGTAATGGGGTATGTTATTGTAAGTTATCAGATATTTTATTCCATGGCTTTGAGCTAAGTGGGGGAATCTGCTATCGACGTGTTGATTGCACGGTTATGTGTTGTAATGATCTCAGTTTGAGGTATACTGGTGAATCAATTATGACTTGCAGAGGTTGAGATCAAGGATGACTCGAGTAAAGAAATTTCTGGGTAGGGGTTGTATTACACTTTATGGGTATATGAGAATCATGGAATGATTTGAATTATTATTCGTGAAAGATGTATTGCGCATGGAGTAGGAAATTACTCGGTTGCTTAGAGGTGTGGATTACTTCTTTGGGCGCTATTATGCCAATGGGGCACAGGTCGTTCGACCGTTTGATTGGTGGAATTGAGATTCGGGCAGAATGGATGACTCCCGAGAAGATTCTAATAGATTCAAGACTTATATATGGCAATTAAAGATTTTGCGGATTGGCATAAGGCTAGAGTTCGAGATTTACATTGGATGGTATCGAGACTCATGGTATTTCTATATCATTGTAGATTATACATTTCAGTATCAAGAAGGTGGAGAAAATAATTCTAGGTTCACATAAGGTCTCTTCAGAGTGGGTGTCTCGGTTGTGGTGCTTTGGGGTGCTTAAGAGAGAATTCAACGGCTTATGGGTTTTAGGGCAGTGTGATTTTATTCTAGGATCTCGTGGGGTGAGTTTTGGTTAAAGATCGTGGTGTTCTGGCAAGGAAAAGTGTCACCTTGAGGGTAATTCGGGAGGAACTCGAAGAAATAGGACAGTGTGGTAGTAGGTTGGATCAACACGATAATGGATATGATTGGTTCTTCGGATACTTATGATGTGGTGAGTCTCTACAAGTGTTTTGTGGCAATAATCTTGGGTTTGGCGACCTGCGTGGCTTGGAGGAGTTAGAGAGATTCAGTTCTGATGATTTGGTTATGTGCAAATGGGTTTCAAAGTGTTCTCAATGGTTTTTACCAAGGTTCGAGGTGTATTATTTCTACTGGTGTGGGGAACATGTTGCGTATTGTGATTTTCTCCTGGATGAGATCAAATGGAAGGTTCCTGGCTAATTGAGAATGTAGTTTGCTTGTGACTCAGAGTTGATTATGAGATTCTCGTTCTTTTCTTGTGATGACATGACAGATGCAGCGTGTTGTGTGGGATTGAGATTTGCATGTGCAAGGTCACTGTTCAGTTTTGAAGGGAAGGTCATGAGTTCTTAGACAACATAGATGGTTTCGGATGTCTAGGTGAATACTATTACTACTTGGTATTTCCTGAGAAGGGTGTGCATTTTAGAAGGTGCATTGTGTTTTGACTTACGGATGCTTCGTTGGTATTGCGGTGCTCGCCTGGGTGAGCAACTGCTGATATTCAGATTTTGCTATATGGCACGGAAGAGTTATAGAAGTATTCCTTGTGGGATGATTGTGTATGAGAGATGTGTTGGACATTTGGGCGGAGGAGTTGAGATCAGATAAGGTGATTTGTGTGTTTATTGATTTGGAGACTGGGAGTTCTCAGAAATAGATTGTTCCGTGGTCGTGGATTGTGAAGTTATGGCCAGAGCTAGCAAAGTGATAGTAAGTGTTATGATTCAGTCACTGTGGACCTTCGGATGGTTCTTTATCTATTTGTGGATGACAAGAGTTGATCCGAGACCCGTTGGTAGGCTAATGAGGATGTGTATCCTACACCGGGTCAGATTGGTTGAATCTGTACTGCTATTGTTGAGGGATGTGCCATTCGGTTGGTATTGAGTTTATTTGTGCTCTGATATATTCTATGAGTTACTCTTCTATGCTATGTGGGGTTGTGATTTTTTGGTTATATGCACACATGGTGCGGTTCTATTTGGGCTTTATTAAGAAATTTGAGCGAGATGGGCATTTCAGTGATGCATGATCGATTGCGCATTGGTTATGTTCTTTCGGGTTTGTGTGGCATTGTGTCATTTTCTTCTCCGTGAATATGATCATGCACATGGGTATTTGATGTCAAATTGCGCGTGGCTGTTGATTTTGAGCATAGTGGCTCGAGGTATTTCATACGGACCGGTGTTTGGGTAGGGTCACGCATTGCAACGGAGTTATGTTGAGATATGATTCCTTGTGTCAGATTCGTGTGTCTTGGTTCTACTATGTATGATGGGTTCGTAGCATTGCGATTGTGGTGGTACTTGTTGAACTTGCGGGATGGTTTTCTCGTGTGAGTAATTTTCCATGACGGAGTACATTTTGGTTGTTGCTTATTGGTGCGCGGATTGCTGGGGTTGTGGCTTTAGGTTGTGTTGGTGTGGCTAGTCACTAGAGTGGTTGTGGTTGATGAGATGAGGTCATTGGGCCTAGAATGGATATTATCGGATTTGATTACCGAAGAATAATATCAGAAGTCGGCTTAGAAATTGGCTATAGATCTTGTCGAAGGAGGGAGACTTCCATGACTTGTTGGTCTGATAAGTGGTTACGAGTTTCTACATATTTCTTTCATCATCGGCAGTGTACGAAGGTTTTAGAACGAGGTTTTGTTTGATATGAGATTTATTACCAATACCGAGTTATTTTAAGCAGCTACAGTGATTAGAAGTTTTTTCTATGAGTATGTGAGTTATGTGGTATCTCATGTGATTGTGTCTTGGATTACAGTTAAGGCTTGATGTAGATTGTTCAAACTTATACAGTGTATAGATGCGAGATTTGGTCTTATAGGAAATTTCGGATGTTGGAAATTGGATTCTAAGGTCTATGGGCTAAGATTGAATTAATGATCTTCAGTAGGTTGTGTCGTCAGGCCTATATGGAACAGGGTGACGTGGGATCATCCCCGGGTATGTGCATCGTAAGGTTACACGGTGATCTGACAGCTTAAGAACAACTCTTGGCATGTTCGAGGACGAACATATGTTTAAGTGGGGGAGGATGTAACGACCCACTCGGTCGTTTTGAACATTTGCATTTAGTTAAGCTATTTGAAGTCTTGAGCAGCATCGTATGATGTATTATGACTTATGTGAATCATCAATTTTGGTTTTTTTAGGTTATTCGGAATCGATTTGGAAGAATGAATTTTATTATTGAAGCTTTAAATTGGAAGAGTTGATCAAGTTTGACTTTTTGTGACTTTGTTCCCGGAGTGGAGTTTTGATGGTTTCATTAGGTCTTGATGGTGATTTTGGACTCGGGCATATGCCCGGATTTGCATTTGGATGTTTCTAGAATGTTTCGGCACAAATTGGCGAAAGTTGAAAATTTAAAGGTTTGGAAAGTTCATAAGTTTGACCGAAATTTGACTTTGAGGATACCGGATTCGGATTGTGGTTCCGGGAATTGGAATAACTTTGTTATGTTATTCGGGACTTGTGTGCAATAATTTGGGTTCATTCCGGGTTGATTTAATATCTTGGCGCGAGTTTTGGAAATTGAAAGTTCAAAGTTCTTAGATTTTGGTTTGAGGTGCGATTCGTCGTTTTGATGTTGTTATGTCTGATTTTTAGGCCTCGAGTAGGTCCGTGTTATGTTATGGGACTTGTTGGTATATTTGGACGGGGTCCCAAGCGGCTCAAATGAGTTACGGGCATGTTTCAGATCATTTCCCTCCATTTTGGCCTTGCTGGTGTGTTCTATTTTCTGGTGCATGGATTGTTCTTCGCGATCACGTATTAGTAGATGCGATCGCGTAAAGGAAAAATGCGATCACGTACTAGTGTGCTTCACATTCGCATGAGTATATTTGCGATCGCGTAGTGTATTGTTGGGAGGCTGCTAGTTTGTTCTTCGCATTAGCGGAGCCTTGTTCACACTCGCATAGTGTATTTTGGAGCCAATGTATTTTGTTCATCGCGAACGCGATGGACTTCCCGCGTTTGTGTAAGAGGAATACATGGGCAGATTATAAAGTACTCTATTTCGGGGGTTTCGGCCATTTTTACGTTTTAGGACCTATGGAGATCGGATTGAGGCGATTCTTGAAGCAATTTTTCACCATGTAGACTGGGGTAAGTATTCTCTACTCATTTTTGAATATATATCTTGAATCTATCATCATTTTCGGCATTTGATTGAGGGTTCCAAAAGAGAAATTGGGGGTTTTAGCCTAAAATTTCATAATGTGAATTTTCGAGTTTTGAACATCGATTTGGAGTCGGATTTGAATGAAACTAGTATGGTTGGACTCGTAATTTAATGGGTTATCGGATTTTTTGAGTTTCATCAGGTTCCGAGGTGCGGGACCGGATTTTGACCTTTTTGGTCGATTTTGGGCTTTTGGTTAAAGATTCAACTTTTATCGATTGGGTTTCTTTCCTTTGGCATTATTTGATGTACTTGAGTTGCTTTTGGCTAGTTTTGAGCCATCGGTGGTCGATATACGCGTGATGCATTTTGGAGCATCGCTTGGCTTGCTCGGTATTAGAATTTGCTTGTTCGAGGTAAGTAATACTTCTAACCTTGGTGCTAAGAGTATGAAATCCCGAATTATGTGCTATGTGTTTGGTGTTGAAGTGGCGCACATGTTAGGTGACGGGCGTGTGGGCGTGCACCGTGTGAATTGTGACTCTGTTATTCCTGTGGTACTGTGTGGCTACCTTATCTTGTCTGTAACCATGAAATATTTACGTACTAGAGCTATTGAGCTATGATCCATGATAGAAACCATGTCTAGGCTTCATGTTTATTTCTGTTGGGGCCCACTGAGGTCATATTACTGTTGAATTACTTGTTTCAATTGCAATTTCATACTCGGTCATGTTCATTCATTTCATATCATATCTCAGTCTCTGTTGCTATCTATTGACACATCTATCATCATTTTGGGCTAGTTTCATGGCATTGTGAGCCCGAGAGACTGGAGAGATTGATGACTGAGTGAGGCCGCGGGCCTTAGTGTGAGTGATATTATGGGATCGGGCTGCACGCCGCAGCCTGTTATATTGATTATATTATGGGATGGGGCTGCATGCCACAACAGGTTATATTGATTTGTGCCATGATTGGCTTCATATAGCGTTTAAGCTGAAGGAGCCTCTCTAGAGTCTGCACACCCCCCCCCACCCAGTGAGCACGGTAGATTTATATTGAGAGATGGATCTTCCCTGGACATGGATCTTGTCCGAAGCATTTATATTTAGGGATGGATCTTCCCCGGGCTGGATTGGCCTTATACAGCACTAAGTGACTGACTGGCAGTTGCTATGTATATATTCGAGATGGATCTTCCCTAGGCTGGATTGGCCATATACAGTACTGAATGACCGAGCATGTCGATTGATTGAGCATGATGAGTGGAAAGTGTGAGACAGAGAGATTGAGTACTCTGAGAGTGTGAGTACATGAGTTCATCTTTGAGATGCATTGCATTGACATGCACACATGAAATACAGGCATAGAGATGCATTTTTCCTCATGCTGTACGGTATCACGTCATTCATGACTTCTTGCACATATTGACATATGGGCATAGTGACATATGTTACACTTGCTATCTGGAAAAAAAAATGTAACATCTTATTTATTGTTGAAAGGATTTTTGAGAAAATTTACTGTTTTCAAGCTTACTCATATTTTCGACGATTTCGGCAAAGGATTTGATTTTCACTGATATACTTGAAAAGCGGAACTATTTTTTTCGAGAAACTATGAATAAGCTGAGCATTTCATCTCTGAATTACTTCTTTTATTACTTGCTTTACGTTGTTATGAACTGTTGTTGGCTATTGGGGTTGGACCTGACCTTTGTTCCAGCTCGTCACTACTTTCAACCTAAGGTTAGGTTTATAATTATTGAGTGCATGGGGTCGGTTGTATTCAAACTACACTTCTGCACCTTGCGTGCAAATATTGGCTGCTGACGTTGCTGAGATCAACGGGAGCTGGAGTTGAAGATGTACCTGCGTTCCGATCGTAGCTGCCTCTTGTTCATGGTAGCCTTAGATTTATAACAATTGTTTATGCACATTTCGAATAGATGATGTATTTATTTCATACCAGCTTTGTCAACTCTGATCTTAGAAGCTCATGATTTGTACTACTAGTCCTTGGGGAATGTGTTAGTTTTAGATATTTCTTTTATTTAATTGTCTTATCAATTTCATTGGAATTGGTTAGTTGTTAATTGGCTTAACTAGCAGGTTGAGTTAGGTGCCATCACGACTAGTTGGATTTTTGGGTCGTGACACAACTCTTTATAAAATAGTCTTGAAAGCTTGTTCTTGTTTAGGATTTAGCTTTGATTGTGCTTCCTCAGACACTTGTATGGCATTTTGATTCTTAATAATATACTAACCTTTTTACTTTGTGTTGTAACGCTCTTTTTTTGGAATAAATTTATGTAACGTAAGATTTTTTTTTAACTTGAATAAGAATTTTAGTGATATGATAAACTTAAAAAATAATTAAATTGGATTCTCTTGCTAAATAGTTAATTAAAAGATTTAATTATGTGTTTTTAATATGACATTTCACTTTTAGATCTTTATGTTTGTAGAATCATTAGTGGTAATGACTCTTACCAACCATTTTTTTCTCTTTCTCACACATTTATATTATTAAATATTGTCCTAGTTGTTGTTTAATTATTAAGTTGTACCGATCCAATCGGTCATTTTGCTTTCTAGATCCTCGTTCCCCTAATTAAGACTCCTCGTATATGCTTCTACTACTTTATGACCTGCGGGGATGGTTGGTTTAGGTTTGGGAGGGTTCGGGTTGAAATCAAAACACTTAGTTCCTTAATAGTAGTCTATAATGGTTTAGTTTGACTTGAGTCAACGTTTTGAATAAACGACCTCGGAAGTAGGATTTGACGGGTGATGTGCCGGAGAATTTTGGCACATTTTGATACTGCAGTGTATGAGGTGTAAGGACCTAAGAGCATGGAAAAGAGTTCAAAAAGCCACAAACAGACAAGAAAAGAGCAGAAAAGCATCGCAGAGGTGGATATGCTATCGCAAATACCACATGCGAGCTTCATACTTCACACCAAGACCGCAGATCAAGACAGACTTCTGGGCAAAATTCAACGTCAAGAATGCGGTCGCATCTGCGACACATAACTTGTCTGCGAGCCGCAGATTGCACACAGAGATCACAGACCAAAACAGAATCCTGGGCGAAGATCAATGTCAAAAATGCGGTCGCTTCTGCGATCGCATAACGTGTTTGCGAGCCGCAGAAGCAACTGCAAACAAAGCATGAAGTCTACTGAAGGAAGAAAATGCGATGCAGGATGCGATCGCATTTCTATACCGTGGACCGCAAACAATGAATGCGGTGAAGGCGAAACTAGGGTTACAATCTGCGATAGACATGTCAAAAATGCGGACCACATTTCTGTTATGCGACAGAAATGCGGTTGCATATTCAACTTCAGGGCAGATTAGTCCGAATTTTGTCTCTATTTTTGGGCCTCTATAAATAGGTCTATTAGGGTTTTGTAGGGGCTATTTTTCAGACTTTGAAGCTAAAGTACAAGGCTTGAATATTCCTTTCTTTTGGAAGCTTTTGGGTCAAGAATCTTTCACTTTGTAAGCTTTATGACCATTAATATTCTCTTGTTTTCAGATATTAGTATGAGTAGCTAATTTTAAATACTAAGGTTGTGGACCCTAAATGGGTGTGATGTTATTGGGTGTTTAACATTGAATATATATTTAACAGTTGATTGATATTTATTTACTTCTCATTCTTCAATCATTGTTGGTGGTTGCAAACATTAACAAGCGCCATTAAATTCTATCTTTGCTTGGGAAAGCGGGGAAGAATTTGGTAGAAGTAAATATCAAAGACTCAAGGCTTTAAACCTTGTTTAATAAAATTGCTTAGGAATAAGTGAGTTTTTATTTGGCATAAATTGATTGTTCTTAATCATAACTCTTTTATATTTGAAAAAATCATAAAGAGGAAATACTACCTAACTATTGAAAAATATTGGGTAATCACTTAGACATCATTTACATATCAAAAAGAATCTTCCGTTAGAAATATATCATATTGACATCAATAGCATTACACTTCATTAATGGGGACACAACCTTGGTTTCTTTAATCAAATTATTTATATTCTCGACATTGCAATTAGACTTTATCTAAAACCAATCTCAATTCATACTCTTGTTCTGGTTAACTGGATAGAATCACGACTTTGGTTGAGTAACACACTAATCAAGTAACCTTTTCACACCTATTCCTTGTGGGATTCGACCCCAACCTTGTTGGGTTATTATATTTGACATCGACTGCTTACACTATTTATTAAATGTAATTTGAGCGTATCAAATTTTGGTTCCGTTGTCGGGGAATACGGTTTTGAAATTACTAATTAAGTGTGTGCTTTACTGTACTTCTTATTCTACTCCCTATCATACTTTGCTTGTTTTGCTTGGTGTTGATAGGAAAACATGTTGGAATATGGTGACGATGTGGAGGCAGAAGTGGAAGGAAATCCTTTTGCGGATATCGAGGAGTACATTGAGGATACAAATGCTATTGTACCGCCTGCTATTGGTGCTGCAACTTTCAAGGTGGAACACGGGTTAATCCTTATGCTCAAAGCAGAGGGATTTTTCAGGAACTCCACTGATGATGATCCAACACAACATCTTAGAAACTTCTTGGGTGTCTGTGCAATGCATAAGCAGAACAATGTCTCTGATGATGCTCTAACGTTGAGATGCTTCAAGTACTCTCTAGCTGGGGACGCAAGGAAATGGCTCCAGAATATTCCTCCAAACTCCATTCGTTCCTGGCCCGAACTTGTCCGAGCCTTCTTGTCTAAATGGTTCCCACAAATTAAGAAGTCTGAGCTCCGGGATAAAATTTTCTTCTTCAAGCAATTACCGGGAGAACAACTACATGAGGCATGGGATTGTTTCAAATTATATTTGGTGAGGTCTCCTAACCATGGTTTCCTGGATTCTATTTTGTTGGAGAAATTCTACATGGGCTTGGATCCGATGAACCAATCTATAGCCAAGAATGCAGCTGCCGGATCTTTTATGGACAAATCATTCGCAAGGGTGACACAAATACTTGACAAAATGGCAAAGCATAATCAAGCATGGCATTCTGAGGACACCACAGGTGGAATTACATATGGCTCTCCTTCCTTGAGCAACATGATCAAGGAAAATCAAGAGAGAGATCAAGTGATTGCAGCGCTTGCTACAAATGTTAATGTGTTGACAAAGATGTTCACCGAGAGCCAAAAGAAGAAAGTAAATGTGGTTGAGAATGTGCCGCCCGTACCAAATGAAGATTTTGAGGAAGCAAATTATGCCAACAAATCTCAAGGAGGGTATCAAAGGCAACATTACCAAGGTCAAGGATCACAAAATCAATGGAGGCCAAACCCGCAAGGGCAAGGCCACCAACAATGGCGAAACGACCAAGGTGGCTCAAACCAAGGAAATTGGAACAACAACAATAACTTCTCAAATCGGAGTTCAAATCCCTATGTTCCCCCAAAGGGTCAATATTCAAATCAAGGTTCCTCAAGTGAGTCTAAGTTGGAAAGTATGCTTGAAAGGATATTGCAAAATCAAGAAAAATCCGACAATTCCATGAGGAACATGACCGAGCTTGTTGGCTCTCATACTGCAGCCATTCAAAAATTGGAGATGCAAATGAGAGATCTCTCTAGGGAGCAAAATCCAGAGCAAAAGGGAATACTCCCTACTGACACAATTGCTAACCCAAAGGGTAGTGGGAGTGGCCCAACTTCTCATGTCATGGCAATTACTACTAGGAGTGGGAAGGTACTACAAGGAAAGGGTGAACAAGTGGTTGAGGTAGAAGAATTCGAAAAAGGGGTTGAGGTTGAAGAGCCAAGTGTTGTCGAAATTGAGAAAATTCCGGAAGATGTGCAAGTGCAAGAAGAGAACCGAGAAGTGGTAAAGGAAAAGGCAAAAGAGACACCAAACATTCTTCCGCCTATTCCTAGACCTCCTCCTCATTTTCATCAAAGACTTGTAAGAAGGGTTGATGATAGCAAGTTTGAGAAGTTTTATACATTCTAAAGCAATTATCGGTAAACATCCCATTCTTGGAAGCTTTTCAAGAGATGCCAGGTTTTGCCAAATATTTGAAAGATTTGATCACGAAGAAGAGGATCACCAAGAATGAGGTGGTGAACATGACTCACCAGGTTAGTTCCATTATTGCCACAACCTCCGTTCAGAAGAAAGAAGACTTGGGGGCCTTTACTATTCCATGCACTATTGGGGCGCGTGATTTTTCAAGGGCCCTTTGTAATAATGGGTCTAGCATTAACTTAATGCCAATTTCCATTTACAAACAAGCGGGGTTAGGAATGCCAAGGCCAACAAGTATGAGATTGCAAATGGCCGATCGTTCCATCAAGAGATGAATAGGAATTTTTGATGACGTGATTGTGAAAGTGGGAGAGTTTCATTTACCCACTGGTTTTGTAATTCTTGATTGTGCGGTTGACAAAGAAATCCCTATTATCTTGGGAAGACCATTCCTAGCCATGGGAAGAGCACTTATGGATTCGGAACGGAATGAAATCAAATTCCGTGTGAATGATGAAGAGGTCACATTCCAAGCAAGCAAGGGTATGAAGCTACCGCATGAGTATGAAAGCATTTTGGTGATTGATATTGTTGATGAGGTGGAGGATGCGGTTGAAATTCAAATGGAAGAACAATGCCTCGGTGAAGCATTGGCGGCTATTTTGGTGAACTTTGACGGTGAGGATATGGAGGGTTTCATGGAGTTGGTAAATGCATTGGACAGGCGTGGTTCTTACTCTTATGCTCTGGCAAAGCTCTCTCTCGACTTGGAGAATAGATCCACACCTCCTGCAAAGCCATCTATTATTGAGCCACCACAACTAGAGCTCAAACCACTTCCTCCGCACTTGAGGTATAAATTTCTTGGCTCAAATGATACTTTACCGGTAATTATTTATTCTTTGTTGAATGATGTGCAGGTGGAACAATTGTTGAAAGTCTTGAAAGAGCATAGGCAAGCCATTGGATGGACAATTGCGGACATTCGTGGGATCCCCGCTGGAATTTGCGAGCATAAAATCCAATTGGAAAGTGGGACCAAACCGAGTGTGGAACATCAACGACGGTTGAACCCGTCAATGCAAGAGGTGGTAAAGAAAGAAATAATCAAATGGTTGGATGCCGGGGTAGTCTACCCCATTGCCGATAGTTCTTGGGTGATCCCGGTGCAATGCGTGCCGAAAAAGGGAGGCATGACTGTGATTGAAAATGAGAAAAACGAGCTTATCCCAACAAGAACGGTAACCGGCTGGAGGGTGTGTATGGATTATCAGAAACTCAACAGTTCCACATGCAAGGACCATTTCCCTATACCTTTTATTGATCAAATGCTTGATCGGCTAGCGGGAAGGTCATTCTATTGTTTCCTTGATGGATATTTCTGCTACAATCAAATCAACATAGCATTGGAGGATCAAGAGAAGACGACATTCACATGCCCCTATGGAACGTTTGCTTTTAGCCGGATGCCATTCGGATTATGCAATGCTCCGGCCACTTTTCAAAGATGCATGATGTCCATCTTCTCCGACATGGTAGAAGATTTTCTAGAAGTTTTCATGGATGATTTCTCAGTGGTAGGTGAGTCTTTTGAGCATTGTCTTAACAATCATAAACAAGTGCTCAAGAGATGTGAAGAGACCAACCTTGTGCTCAATTGGGAGAAATGCCACTTCATGGTGGATGAAGGCATTGTGTTGGGGCATAAAATTTCAAAGCATGGCATAGAGGTTGACCGGGCAAAGATAGAGATTATTTCTAAGCTTCCTCCACCTACCTCCGTTAAAGGTGTTTGAAGTTTCTTAGGACATGCCGGTTTCTATAGGCGCTTCATCAAGGATTTCTCCAAGATTGAAAATCCTATGTGCAAACTCCTTGAGAAGGATGCCAAATTTGTGTTTGATGAGAAATGCCTCATAGCTTTTGAGGAATTGAAGCAAAGGCTCACCACGGCACCTATTATTGTCACACCCGATCGGTCACTTCCTTTCGAGCTCATGTGTGACGCTAGTGGTGTAGCCATTGGAGTAATGCTTGGCCAACGTCACAACAAATTTCTTCACCCGATTTACTATGCCAGTAAAACACTCAATGGGGCACAAATGAATTACACGGTGATTGAGCAAGAACTTCTGGCCATTGTCTATGCTTTTGAGAAGTTCCGGGCTTATTTGTTGCTCCAAAGTGATAGTGTACACAAATCATGCAGCTCTTCGCTATCTCATGGCAAATAAGGATGCAAAGCCTCGGTTGATTCGATGGGTCTTGTTGCTGCAAGAGTTCGACTTTGAAGTCAAGGATCGCAAGGGGACTCAAAATCAAGTGGCGGATCATTTGTCAAGGGTTGAAGAAGCAGAAAGACCAAAGGGAGATCTTGAAATCAATGATGCATTCCCGGATGGACACATATTGGCCTTATCTAATACTTTTGCTCCTTGGTATGCCGATATCGCTAACTATTTAGTTAGTGACCTTATCCCGGACGAATTGGAGTCTTATCAAAATAAGAAGTTCTTGAGAGATTGCTGGCACTACTATTGGGAGGAGCCTTTCTTGTTACGGGTTTGTGCGGATAATATTATCAGAAGGTGCGTTCCAGAAGAGGAAATTATGCAAATTCTAAAGGCATGTCATGACTCACCGGTTGGGGGTCACCATGGAGGAAATCGAACAGCGGCAAAGGTTCTTGAATGTGGTTACTATTGGCCTTCGATCTACCATGATGCTAATCAAATGGTTAAGGCTTGTGACCAATGTCAAAGACAAGGTCCAATCTCCAAGAGGCATGAAATGCCAATGCATTTTGTGATGGAGATTGAAATCTTCGACATTTGGGGTATTGATTTCATGGGTCCCTTTGTAAGCTCATGTGGATGAAGTACATTTTGGTGGGTCCACATGTCCAAATGGGTAGAATCAATCGCCCTACCAAACAATGAGGCACGGAGTGTGACCACGTTCTTGAAGAAGAACATTTTCACTCGGTTTGGCACTCCCAGAGCCATTCTTAGTGATGGGGGGTCTCATTTCTGCAACAAGGCCTTCAAAGTTCTCCTTGAAAAGTATGGTGTCAAGCACAAGGTAGCCACACCCTATCATCGGCAATCAAGTGGTCAAGTGGAGGTTTCCAACCGGGAGATAAAGAGCATTCTAGCAAAAACAATTAATGCAAACAGGACTGACTGGTCAAGAAAGCTAGATGATGCATTGTGGGCATACCGCACGACATACAAGACTCCCATTGGTACGTCTCCTTATCGGTTGGTTTTTGGAAAAGTTTGCCATTTGCCCTTGTAATTAGAGCACAAGGCTACGTGGGCATTAAAAAGATTGAACATGGACTGGAGCTGTAGCTTTGAGGTTAACACAACTTAATGAAATGGAGGAATTCCGCTTCCATGCTTATGAAAGTGCAGTGGTGTACAAAGAGAGGATGAAATTCGTCCATGATAAGAAGATCTTAAAAAGAGAGTTCAAGTCGAGTGACTTGGTATTGCTCTTTAACTCCGGACTCAAGTTATTTCCGGGCAAGCTAAGATCGAAATGGTCTGGTCCATTCAAAGTAGTCGATGTCTCTCCTTTTGGAGCCGTGGAACTAGCATCGGAAGATGGGCTCCGAACGTTCAAAGTGAACGGCCAAAGAGTAAAGCACTACTTGGGCTCAGATGGTGAAAAGCATTTGGTGGAGTAGCTGGCTCTCAAAGATGGTCCGTGCCCGACCACTGAGTAAATTTCAGAGGAGTCTCAACTTCGTTGTGCCGCGACATTAAATCAAGCGCTTCATGGGAGGCAACCCATGTGTGGTAACATTTATTTTTCTTTTTTTTTGTTTTGTAAATTTTTAAGTTTTTGATAGATAGATTTACTTAAGCAATTTGAAGAGTGTGTTAGAATGCAGGAGAATCAAAAGACCATAAAACTGGGAAGGAATGCCTAAAAAGGGAAGCAAAACCACTGCGTGAAGTTTGCTGCACAACTGCGGTCGCATTTTCACTATGCGGACCGCATTTCAATCGCAAACTGAAGCAATAAGTTTAGCTCAAATTATTGACAAAAATGCGATAAGGTAATTCACTTTGCGGATCGCATTTTCACTATGCGGACTGCATTTCAATCGCAAACTGACGCAGTAAGTTTGGCTCAAATTATTGACCAAAATGCGACAAGGTAATTCAATTTGCAAATCCCATTTACATTATGCGATCGCATTGTGCTTCGCATTCTAACCCTTTCAACAGAACCCACCGCATAACACATATGCGGTCGCATAGTGTGTTATGCGATGACCTTCCCATTGCAAAAGTGCAAGGTAAGGCACCGCATTCTCTCATATTTTACTCCTTCAAAACAGCGCAAAACAACATTAAAAAAATGAAAAACGAACAGAAAAAGGAACGACCAGAGGCAAACACAGTTCGAATCGTACCAAGGACAAAGACACGTTCAAAATCTCCATACCTCTTCTACTCTTCTTCATTAGTATGTGTCCTGATCTCCTCATGGTCACTCAAATATTTGTTGTGTTTTTCTTTAGTTTTCATTTTGCATTTTTTGATTTTTTTGCTTACCGTAGTTGCGGGGTTGTTTCTGGGATGACGGGTAGAGAGATCTAGGACTGCCATTGTTGGGGGATGAACTGAATCGTGATAATGAAGGCATATGCGGCCTGCAAAAACAGAATGTGGCCCGCATTGTGGCTGCATCCTTAAATCCTAGTCTCCTGAAGACAATGACAAAATGATGTGCCATTTGCGATCGCATAAGTAATATGCGAACCGCAAAGACACCGCAAAATGAAACAGAACACCCAGTTAAAACCTTGCTATTTGCGGTGGCTTTGTGATCGCATTTCCCACTTTGCGGTGGATTTTGCGATCGCATTTTGTTATTTTATTTTGTGTGTGTGCAAGTAATTTCTATGATGGTTATGTGATTCGCTTAAATGGTTATGCGATCGCATAATCCATCGCAGACTGAGGTTAGACTGTGACCAGTTTGCGGTTCGCATAGTGGTTATGCGACTGCAAACCGTGTCGCATTTATTTTATTCTTTTTTTTGTTGATTTCTTCTGTTTTCTTTTCCCTATTGCTTACAATGTCGCTCACATTTTACCCTTCTACAGATATGGCTCCTCAAAAGAGTGCAGCAAAGAAAAGGGCACCTTCCGGTCGTCACACGTCACAGCTAAAACGTGTACGAACGGAACCCAATATGCCAAGCACCTCCCAGTCTGATGAGGAGGAACTCTTGCCCTCAGTCAATCTACAGGCTGAGGCTAGAAGGAAACATGGAGATGACTTCCATCTCCGATTTGGGGTTGAAGGCTCAAGGGAACTATATAGAGAAGGACTCACCAAAAGAAAAATAGTGAGTGAGAAGCAGTTGGGCTTGAATGGGCTCCAAGAACAGTACCCCCACATCCTCGACAATATAAAAGCGAGAAAATGGGAGTGTTTTTCTAAGGCCCCAAAGGAGTACAATGAGTCATTGGTCCGGAAATTCTATGCATCATATGGAGCTTCCAGGACGCGCACCACAAACGCAACAAACTTTTTATTGGCATCGTACTTGTTCGGGGAAAGAATGTGTTCTGCAATAGTGAGGAGATTAATGAAGTATATTCGCACGACTGGCAAACAGGCACAGCCGAGTACAATGCCAAGTACTCAAATAGAGAAAATGAGCGTGGGTGGATAGCGTCAGTAATTACAAAGGGGACCCCTGCTTGGATCAATCCTGGAAAGAAGATATATAAGGAGGATCTCACAAGGGAGGGTCGATTCTGGCTCAGCTTTGTCACCTCTCGTTTGATACCGTCCCGGAACAAAACTGATATAAGCATTGAGAAAGCTCTCCTCATTGCATGCATCATGGCCGGTATCAAGATTGATGTGGGGACTCTAATCTTCCAGGAGATCGGTATCCGGGCAACGCAGCCTGCTACCTCGCTTCCATTTCCGTGTTTGATCACAACTCTGTAAAGCTGTGAACGTGCCTCTCATGCAACAATCTGATAAAACCGGAAAAGAAACGAGAGACATAGACATCACGCGCATCAGTGATGCTGCTGCCCCACCAGAGACTCCAATCCAGGACCCTGACTCCCAGACTCCTGTGCCTCCTCAAGTTACAGAGGCCTCTACTTCTGCTTCAGAGCCTGCCTCTCAGTCCAACACTGGTCAGCCTTCGTCTGCACTGCCAGCCCTCTCAAGGATTGGTCTCATTGCCCAGCATGCCAATGCTAAGGTAGACCAGCTCTTGAAGACCTTGCCCAACCTTATCAAACAAACCCTAACTCCGATACAAACTTCATCGCTTGCACCAGCTTGAGTTAAGGGTTGAAAAGATCGAGCGAGGTGAGGTTAGGGGTTTACCTCAGCTAAGAGAGGAGGTTGTGTCTATGAAGACCGAACTCCAAAAAATGAAAAATTTGGAGTTTGACCTATCATCCCTCCTGCCCAAAGAGGGTGAGCAAGGAGCAGACACATCTGCACCAGACCTGGGCCTAGATTTTACAACTCTGATGGCAGACATTGCACCTCAAACTGCCAGAATGTCCCAACCTCCAGCTCCTCTTGTACGTGTTGATATTCATGATGAGGAGACATCCGGACATTCTTCAGAGTCAGAGGGTGACGAGGCAGAGGAGGAGGATTCATGGTCCGAGGAGGATGAAGGCCCTCAAGAGAAGGGCAAGCAGATTGCTGCTCCTACAGTGGAGGATGAGGAGCAAGCAAACATTCAGAGGGCCATACAACATTCGCTAGCAGATTTGGCCGCCCCTGCAGACCCATCGGCCACTCAGCCATCAGCGGGCGAGGCTAGCAGCTCACAGGCTCCAACTCTAGTTCCCGACCAGTCCAACATCCCTCCTTCAGCAGCAGAGGGTCAACCGGCTACCGACTCCCATAGCGCTTAGTGCGCCCCAGGGAGCCCCTTTCACTCTACTTTATGTTTATATGCATTGGGGACAATGCATGCTTTTGGTTGGGGGTGATAGCCTTATCTGTATTGTTGTATTTTGCTTTGCGACATTAGCAACTATAGTATATATTAGTGCTTTATGATTTCTGTACATAAGTTGTCTTTAATTAGTAGATAGTTTTCCATCTTTAGCGATTAGAAATAAAATTCCCCTTGTTTTTTCTTTGCCGGGTTCTTTTTCAAGGGTCTAATAGTAGAACAAGGACAGTAGAATGAAACATGTTGACTGGGATGGTGTAATTGTCTAGTCTCAAGCATGTGTGTCTGTACATAGATCATACCCTTTCAAAAGATCAACTGTGTGAACTTGAGGCTCGCTCTGTGACTCTATATCTACCTAGAGTTATTTATTTATATATGATGAAAGCCTTGAGTTGCCAAATGTTAACTCCAGGGCTTTAAACTATGTGAACCAAATAGTTTGTGTGCCATGTGTGTGAGCTCTTTGTGTAGATAATTCTTGTGTTTATTTCTGCCATCTAGAACTTTCCCGGTTGGTTTTTCGACGCTTATAATAGTTACACTTAGTTGGAGAGATGATCTTATGCATTCTTTGTTTTATTTGTGAAACCTCTTTAGCCTTTCAAGCCTACTATTGCATAAATAATATCACTAGTGCCCTATTCGAGCCTCTAACCTTTTCTTTGGCCACCTCATTACAAACCTTTCCCTTTTGTAAAATAATTACTTCTTTTGAACCCGTTCCTCCTTGACCATTGAGAATTATGCTAAAAGGCTAAGTTGGGGGTGTGGTGTCAAAATGGAAATGGGTAAGGTTGTGAATTGAGTGTAGGAGCATATACCTCAAAGTGCTCATATGAAATTATGCACGCTCCAAGAAAATAAAAGAAAATAAAAATAAATATATGTGTATATTTATATAATTATGGAGCTTTGAAGAAAATTAGAGAGGTATTTAAGGTGGTTTCATATTGGGAACTAGATGCCAATGCGGCTATGGGGTTTGAAAAGAAACAAAGTGTAAAAACAAAAGAAAATGTAATTAGTGTTCAAGGAGGATGTAGTCACTTATATCTAAATACTTATCCGACCCTTCCCTAAACCTACATTACAAGCTTAAAAAGTCCTTAGGGGATCTCCAACCGAGCGTTCTTAGAAGTAAGCGACGAATTAAAATAAGGGCAAGCCTATGGTATGGTATGTGGTAACACTTGAAATTCTTTTCTGAGAGTGAGTGTATTTGTGAATTAGTCCCTTTGTGTTGTCATTATAAATATTGTGATTTTGGGACTTTCTTTCTAGTGAGGGCACATGAACTGCGAGGTTGAACAGAAGTTGAGTTTTTGAGTAAGACATAAGTGCACTCAGCTGAGGATAGCATTTAGTCACGTCGTCTGAGGCTCAAAGTTCACAAGTTGATTAGTTTTCCTTGAATATACCGATGATTCAGGAAGGGTAAAGCATTCAAAGATGCATGCTTGAAACACTAACAACAAACACTGTCCATGGACACTATTGTTTCATGTCTTGTAAATGGAGTCTAGAATAGGATAGTGTCGTCTTAGTTGCTTGAGGACAAGCAAGAGTTTAAGTTGGGGGTGTTGATGTGCCGGAGAATTTCGGCACATTTTGATACTAACTGCTTAGATTTTAACTTGTTTAACATGCAATTTCCCTAGGTACTTATGTAATTTTAGTGTTTTTTGCAGTGTATGAGGCGAAAGGACTTAAGAGCATGGAAAAGAGTTCAAAAAGCCACAAAAAGACAAGAAAAGAGCAAAAAAGAATTGCAGAGGTGAATATGCTATTGCAAATACCACATGCGAGCCGCATACTTCACATCAAGATCGCAGATCAAGACAGACTTCTGTGAAAAATTTCACGTCAAGAATGCGGTCGCATATGCGATCGCATAACTTGTGTGCGAGCAGCATAATTGCACACGGAGATCGCAGACCAAAGAAGAATCCTGGGCGAAGTTCAGAGTCAGAAATGCGGTCGTATATGCAATCACATAACGTGTTTGCGAGCCGCAGAAGCAACCGTAGACCAAGCATGAAGTCTACTAAAGGAAGAAACTGCGATGCAAGATGCGGTCGCATTTCTTCAATGCGAACCGCAAACCATGAATGCGATGAAGGCAAATCTAGGTTGAAATCGCGACAGACGTGTCAAAATTGCGGACCACATTTCTGTTATGCGACAGAAATACGGTCGCATTTTTGAATTCAGGGCAGATTAGTCCGAATTTTGCCTCGATTTTTGGGCCTCTATAAATAGGTCTATTAGGGTTTTGTGGGGGCTATCTTGTCAGACTTTGGAGCTAAAATACAAGGCTTGAATATTCCTTTCTTTTTGAAGCTTTTGGGTCAAGAATCTTTCACATTGTAAGCTTTATGACAATTAATATTCTTTTGATTTCAGATTTTAGTATGAGTAGCTAATTTTAAACACTAAGGTTGTGGACCCTAAATGGGTGTGATGTTATTGGGTGTTCAATATTGAATAGATATTAAACGGATGGTTGATATATTTTTACTTCTCATTCTTCAATTATTGTTGGTGGTTGCAAACATTAACAAGCGCCATTAAATTCCATCTTTGCTTGGGAAAGCGGGGTAGAATTTGGTAGAAGTAAATATCAAAGACTCAAGGCTTTAAACCTTGTTTAATAAAACCCCTTAGGAATAAGTGGGTTTTTATTTGGCATAAATTGATTTTTCTTAATCACAACTCTTTTATATTTGTAAAGATCATAAAGACGAAATACTACCTAACTATTGAAAAATACTGGGTAGTCACTTAGACATCAATTGCATATCAAAAGAATCATCCGTTAGAAATATATCATATTGACATCGATAACATTACACTTCATTAATGGGGACACAACCTTGGTTTCTTTAATCATATTATTTATATTCTCAATAGTGCAATTAGGCTTTATTTAAAAGTAAGTTCAATTCATACTTTTGTTACGGTTAACTGAATAGAATTACGACTGTAGTTGAGTAATACGCTAATCAAGTAAACTTTTCACACCTATTCCCTGTGGGATTCGACCCCAACCTTGTTGGGTTATTATATTTGACATTGACCGTTTACACTATTTATTAAAGTGTAATTTGAGCGTATCAATGTACTTCTTTCTTTCTCTATCATGCGATTTTGTTCTATCATTGATGTTTGAATCATTCCATTCTTGCTCTCTCGCAGATAGTGAGAACATGCAGAGTATCTACAGCTGGCAGAAGTCGGAGCCTCTTGTTGCAGCTACTACTAGGGGTAGAGGTTGAGGTTGAGCTAGAGGCCGAGGCAGAGGTAGAGCTCAGCCTAGAGCTCGAGCAGCAACACCCATAGTGGAGCCTCAGATTGATCATGAGAAGGAGATCCCAGCTCAGACCATACTAGTCGGACCAGCTCAGGTCCCGGAGGGATTCATAGCCACTCCAGTGCTTCAGGACGCTCTAGTATGCTTAGTGGGCCTTAAGAGTATGGCCCAGACCGCTGCATTTCTGGTGGCACTAGACATCTCTGATGCTGGGGGAGGAGCACAGACTCTCACTACTCACACTCTGGAGCAGATGGCTCCCCTATATCTGACTCTAACAAATCAGCCAATTGGGATAGTTCAGCCTGTTATTACAGCACAGGCCCGGGGATATGCCTGCTATGTCTTCTAAGGCCTTGATAAGGCCGGATAAGTTTACCAAGCACTTTCTTTTTCATTTCAGTGATGCACCCTCTAAGGACCTATAGGATTACTTAAACCGTTGCCACGAGGTGTTACGCAACATGGGTATTGTTAAGACCAATGGTGTCGACTTTCCAGTGTTCCAAATGACCGGTTATGCCAAGATATGGTGGAGAGATTATGTGTTGACCAGACCATCTGGTTTGCCTTCACTTACCTGGGATAAGTTTTAACAACTATTTCTAGAGAAGTTCATTTCTTTCACTCTGGGAGAGGAGTATCGCAGGCAGTTTGAGCGCCTTTACTAGGGTGGCATGAGCGTTACCTAGTATGAGACTCAATTTGTGGACCTAGCTCGCCATGCCATTGTTTTGCTTCCTACTGAGAGGCAGAAAGTGAGGAGATTCATTGATGGGCTCACTTTATGTATCAGGCTACGTATCGCCAAGGAGACTAGAGATGATATTTCTTTTCAGAGGGCCATAGAGATTGCTAGATGGATCGAGATGGTTCGTGGTCAGGAGAGGGGGCCGGTATCATATAAGAGGCCTCGTCATTTTGGAGGTTTTAGTGGCACCTCATCTGGAGGCAGGGGTACTTTGGGTAGAGGTCATCTTCCCAGGCTATTTCAGTTAGAACTTTTGGCATCCTACGGTTCTTCGGGTAGTCGTGGTCCTTATGTATCTCGTCCTGGGCAGCCAGCCTATAGTGCACCATCAGGTCCTATTAGTGCGCCTCTGATCCAAAGCTACCATATTGGTTATTTGGCCCGTGGGGGTCAGTCTCAGCTTCAACAGCCACAACAGCCCGGAGGGTGTTTTGAGTGTGGGGATACAAGTCACATCAGGAGGTACTGCCTGAGAATGTTGAGCAGCATGCTACAACAGAGTTCTCGTGCCATGATTCCAGCACTAGTTGCTTCACCACCCGTACAGCTAGCTTGAGCCGGTGTTAGACTGCCAGAGGTGGAGGTCAGGCCATTAGGGGTGGAGGTCAGGCCGTTAGAGGTGGAGGCCAGCTAGCTAGAGGCCGTCCAAGAGACGGAGGCCAGGGTGGTAGGACCCAACCCCGTTGTTATGCATTCCCAGCTAATCCTGAGGCTGAGTCATCTGATGTCATTATCATAGGTATTGTTCTAGTTTGCCATATATATGCTTCAGTTCTATTTGATCCAGGCTTTATTTTTTCCTATGTATCATCCTATTTTGCTTCATATCTGGTTATGCCTCATAATTCTTTGAGTGCTCCTGTGTATGTGTCCACGGATGTGGGAAATTTTATTATTATAGATCGTGTTTATCGCTCGTGTGTGATTACTCTTGGGAGTATTGAGATGTGTACATCTCCTACTGCTTGATATGGTAGACTTTGATGTCATTTTAGGCATGGATTGGCTGTCATCCTATCATGCTATATTAGATTGTCACGCCAAGACGGTGACCTTAGCCATACCAGGGTTACCTTGATTAGAGTGGAGAGGAACTCATGGCCATTCTACCAGCAGTGTTATTTCATATGTGAAGGCTCGGCGTATGGTCGAGAAAGAATGTCTAGCTTATTTGGCCTATATTCGCGATTCTATTGCGGAGGTTCCTTCCATGGATACGGTGCTAGTTGTGGATGAGTTTCTAGAGGTGTTTCCTGCAGATCTGCCGGGGATGCCACCCGACAGAGATATTGACTTCTTTATTGACTTGGTTCCTAGCACTTAGCCCATTTCTATTTCACCATACCATATGGCCCCACCTGAGTTGAAGGAACTGAAGGAGTAGTTGCAAGATTTGCTTGATAAGAGATTCATTAGACCTAGTGTCTCACCTTGGGGTACGCCCATGTTATTCGTGAAGAAGAAGAATGGTTTGATGAGAATGTGTACAGACTATCGGCAGTTGAACAAAGTCACAACAAGAACAAGTACTCGTTGTAGAGGATTGATGATTTATTTGACCAGCTTCAGGGTGCCAAAGTGTTTTCGAAGATTGATTTGAGGTCTAGCTACCATTAGTTGAAGATTAGGGCATTGAATGTCCCTAAGACAGCTTTTCGGGCTCGGTATGGACATTATGAGTTCCTAGTTATGTCATTTGGGTTGAAAAATACTTCAGCAACATTTATGGATTTGATGAATTGGGTATTTAAGCCCTATTTGGATTCTTTTGTGATCGTGTCGTTGTGATATCTTGATCTACTCTCGTAGTCGAGAGTAGCATGAGCAACATCTTCGGATTGTACTTCAGACTCTAAGAAATAGTCAGTTACATGCCAAGTTTTCAAAGTGCGAGTTTTTCTTGGATTCGGTTGCCTTTTTTGGGATATGTTGTATCGGCCGAGGGTATTAGAGTGGATCCTAACAATATTGAGGCGGTTCAGAACTGTCCTAGACCTACTTCAGCTATAGAGATTCGGAGTTCCTGGGTTCGGCGTGTTATTATTGCCGGTTCGTGGAGGGGTTTTCATCCATAGCAGTCCCATTGACTAGATTGACCTAGAAGGGTGCTTCGTTCAGGTGGTCTGATGAGTGTGAGTTAAGCTTTCAGAAGCTCAAGATCGCCTTGACTACAGCCCTAGTGTTGGTGTTTCCCACAGGTTCAGAATCCTACATGGTGTATTGTGATGCATCGCGTATTGGGCTCGGTGCAGTATTGATGCAGGATGGCAAGGTGATTGCATACGCGTCGTGGCAGTTGAAAGTTCATGAGAAGAATTACCCTGTTCATGACTTAGAGTTGGCAGCCATTGTTCATGCACTGAAGATTTGGAGGCATAACCTCTACAGCATCTCGCGTGAGGTATTCACGGATCATCGGAGTCTACAGTATTTGTTCAAGCAAAAGGATCTCAACTTGACATAGCGGAGGTGGTTAGAGCTATTGAAAGACAATGATATCACCATTTTGTATCATCCCAAGAAGGCCAATGTGGTGGTCGATGCCTTGAGTAGGAAGGCTGTGATTACGGGTAGCCTTGCATATATTCCAGTTAGTGAGAGGCTGCTAGCATCTGATGTTCAGGATTTGGCCAATTAGTTCATGAGGTTAGATGTTTCGAAGCCTAGTCGGGTTCTAGCTTGCACGGTCTCTCGGTCTTCTTTGTATGAGTGCATCAGAGAGCGTCAGTATGACGACCCCCATTTGCTTTTCCTTAAGGACATGGTGCGGAACAGTGGTGGAAAGTAGGTTACTATTGGAGATGATGGGGTGTTACAGATGCAGGGTCAAATTTGTGTGCCCAATGCGGATGGGCTTCGTGAGTTGATTCTTGAGGAGGCCAACAGTTCGCGGTATTCCATTCATCCGGATGTCGCCAAGATGTATTAGGATTTGAGGCATCGTTATTGGTGGAGAAGACTGAAGAAGAATATAGTTGCATATGTAGCTCGGTATTTGAATTGTCAGCAACTAAAGTACGAGCATCATAGGCCTGGCAGTTTGCTTCAGAAGCTTAAGATTCCTGAGTGGAAGTGGGAGCATATTACCATGGATTTTGTTGTTGGGCTCCCATGGACTTCGAAGAAATTCGACGCAGTATTACAGGTTGACCAAGTCGGCATATTTCATTCCAGTATCAGTTACATATTCTTCAGAGCGGTTGACTGAGATATATATTCGCGAGATTGTTCGTCTTCACGGTGTGACAGTGTCCATCATTTCTGATCGGGGTACGCAATTCACATCGCACTTTTGGAGGGCCATACAGCATGAGTTAGACACAGGGGTTGAGTTGAGTACAACATTTCACCCCCAGACGGATGGACAGTCCGAGCGTCCCATTCAGATAGTGGAGGATATGCTTTGTGCCTGTGTTATAGATTTCGGGGGTTCTTGGGATTAGTTTTTGCAACTTGCGGAGTTTGCCTACAACAACAGCTACCAATCGAGTATTTAGATAGCTCTTTATAAGGCATTTTATGGGAGCCGGTTGGTTGGTTTGAGCTAGGAGAGGCTTGGTTGTTGGGTACCGGTTTGGTTCAGGATGCCTTGGAAAAGGTCAAGATGATTCAGGATGGACTTCACACAGCTCAGTCTAGACAGAAGAGTTATGCCGATAGTAGAGTTCGTGATGTAGCATTCATGGTTGGAGAGAGGGTTTTGCTTCAAGTTTCACCCACGAAAGGTATGATGAGGTTCAGAAAGAAGGGCAAGTTGAGCCCTAGGTATATCGGACCATTTGAGATTCTTGAGAGGGTTGGTGAGGTGGCTTACAAGCTTCCACTACCACCTAGCTTATCATTAGTTCACTCGGTGTTCTACGTCTCCATGCTCCGGAAGTATCATGGTGATCCGTCCCATGTATTAGATTTCAGCTCAGTCCAATTGCAAGGACTTGACTTACGAGGAGGAGCTGGTGGCCATTCTAGCATGGAAGGTCTAGAAGTTGAGGTCTAGGAGTTATCCTTCTATTAGAGTGCAGTGGAAAGGTTAGCCAATCGAGGCAGCCACGTGGGAGTCTGAGTCCGACATGCGGAGTAGATACCCATACATTTTCACCAGTCCAGGTACCTTTCTATGTTCATTCGAGGACAAATATTTGTTTTAGAGGTGGAGAATGTGATGACCCGATAGGTCATTTTGACTTTTAACCTTTATTTTCGTGTTCTGAGACCTCGATTAGCTCCATTTTGACATTCCTTGATTTGTGTGTGCAGCCCGTATCTTGTTCGGGAAAGTCTTTATGTGAAAAGTTAAAAAAATATGATTTTTTTTGCCTTAAAAATGATTTGAGGTTTTTCTGGGGGTTAAATGTAGTGTTTATTGATATGATCAAGTTACAAAAAAGGAGGGGGACATAAACCTTACCTCCAAAAACAAAATAAGAGTGCACTTAGTTATCCAAAAGTGATATCTAAGTGTGACTAAACAGTGATGAAATGTTAGACCTATAGGGATGTGATGATTTTCTATTTTGCAATGATAGGCAAACGCATTTACAAAAACATGGTGTGAATGTGCTAGGTCTTCTATACAAAAAGGTACACATGCTTCTGCTTCTAAAATTTATTCCCAGAGTGTTGTCCCTAGTATGTACATCTGGTGTGCAAAAACGTTTTGCAGAGTTGTCAGAGGAATGGCAAAGGAGTGTGAGCTGTCTTCAATTTTGCTTTTTCTTTGTGGGGAGAAAGCATGTTGAAGATAGCTATTCCAGTTGTGGCAGGAATTTGTTATTTCTGGTGGATGATATGATTGAACATTGTTGTTGCTTGTTTTCTGGAGCTGCTGCAGTGAGGTGATGTTCCTTTGTGTGTTGTTGTTTTTCCCTGATCTTGCTCTGTGATTGTAGCTTGTTTCTTTGATGTCTCTGTGTGTTTGTTGTTTCTGGCAATGTTTCGTTATTCTTCTTGTATCCTATGATGTAGGTTGATTTGGCATGTTGCTGTTGTGTTGCTGGTTGTGTTTAGGTACTCTCTGTGATGTCCCTGATGAAGTCCTGTATTTCAGTGTGGCTAGAGGTGTCCAAGATGATTGCTGTAGTGGCAAAAGATTGAGCACCAGAGGTGCTGATACCACACCTTGCAACTGCAGCAATGGTCTGGACCTTATCAAGCAGATTGCTTTGGAGGAGACTATGAAGAAGCTTTTGTTTGTGTTGCTGTTGGATTATTGCTTTGTTATGTGACCTTTGGAGTATGGTACAGGATGGTGCTTTTGTGAGATGCTTCTTGGCCGTGTTTCTGCGATATTTAGGAGCTGTAATTTATTCTCTTTGTTGTTTCTGTGTGTTGTGAAGTGATTTGTGGCCCAGTGATGTGTTGTGTCATGGGAGGTCCTTAGTGATTGCTGTAATTGCAAGAGAATGAGCACTCTTGGTGCTAATACCACACCTTGCAATTGCAGCAATATCCTGAACCTTGCCCGGTTTTCTCTGTGGTGTGGCAGTTGTTGTTACCTTGTTGTTGCTGAGATTGTTGTGCTTTTGGAATTTTCCTATGTGCTGTGATTGATAGATGAGGTGATTGTTTCTGAGATCTGTCTGTTGCTGGCAATGGCATTGTTTTTTCCAGTTGAAATAGCTTGTTAGCTTGAAATATTGCTGTTTTTGTGGAGGGGAATTGTTGTTCTAGTGGGGTATCATAGCAGTAATAGTGAGGCATTGTGTGAAATCTGAAGTGATATAGTAAATCCTGTGATGCACAAAGAAGGTTATTGGTGCTGCTTTGTGTGTTGCCTTGTGTGTTGTGGCCCCAGGAATGTTGTTGTTGAGGGAGTCTACTTTGCTGCTTTGTTTCTGTTGTGGCCACGTGAGGGCAGAGTTGAGAGCTTGAAGTATTTTCTGTTTGCTTGTGTGATATCTGCTTTGTGTGTTGATGTTCTTGTGGACCAGGTGAGACTGACCTGTGTATCCTACAAAGAAAAGCAGCCTGTTAGTGCAGTGTCTCTGTCTTGATGTCCCTTGATCTCTTTGGGAGTTTTGATTGGTGCCATTGCTTTGTTTCTCCCATGTGCCTGCAAAAGAGAGAAACATGTAGTTAGTGAATTATTTGGCCATTGTCCTGATTTCTCCTTTGCTATTTTATTATTTTGATTCTTATGTATGGGCATTGTAGTTTATCTTCATTTAGTATCCTTCGCCCTTGTGTATCTAGCTGCCTGAAACTGTGGCATTCGATTCTTCCAGTTTCAAGTGCATAGTTGGCTAGATGGTCAGCTAACTTGTTTCCTTCCCTGTATGTGTGTGTGACCTTGAGTGTGAGGGCTGCTTTTATTTGTAGGACTTACTCAACCTGCTCAGTTATGCACCAAGGTGGTTTCCATGTTTCATTGATTGTGTTATTTAGCAGCATGGAATCTGTTTGCAACCAAATCTGGGAGTAGTTTTGTGATCTGCAATATCTTAGTGCCTCTACTATGGCTGTAGCTTTTGCTGTTGTATTTGTTCCCTCTGGTGTTTCTCTATTAAGTGCATAAATGAGCTCTCCTGCTTCGTCTCAAACAGAAACCTATAGAGCTTCTTCCTGGGTTCCCTTTGGATGCTCCAAATGTATTGATCTTGATCCATCCTACCATTGGGAGTTCCCAAGTCACCTTATTGTATTTGATTCTTGGGGTGTAGTTTTCCATCATATGTAGTAGGTCCCGCCATCTGTGAGGAGCTTTGATTCCTGGTTTCCTAGTTTGAACCAATGCTTGTAGTGATGTGGATATCTGATAGATGACCCTGCTGCTGGTATCTTGTTCTCCATATTTGCAGCTATTTCTTCTCCTCCAGAGTTCCCATACAATGCATGATGGGACAGCTTGTAGAATTGGTTGAAGTCTGGGGACTACTTATGCTGTCCAGCAGTTTGTTATTGCTTGATGGAAAGTTAAACCTTCCCATTTTATTCCTGCTCTAGTGAGAAAGTATTGCCACACCTTAGTTGAAGTGTTGGATGTGTAAAAGAGATGTACCATGGTTTCTTCCTTTGGTTCTGTGCAGCATCAGTATTTTGATGGCATTTGGTATCCCAGTCTCTTCATGTAGTCGTCTAAAGGCAGTTTAGCCTTCCATACCTTCCACATGAAAAATGCAATCTTAAAAGGCAGCCCTTGTACCCAAATCTTTGTGAAAGCCTTTTTGGGATCATCCCTCTTTCTGAGATATTCCCAGGCAGTCTTGACACTGAAGTGGCCTCAAGGCTCTAGCATCCAGGATGCTGCATCTATGTTGTTTCCTTTTCTTGGTGGCTTGACATTCCTTGCTATGTGCAGCGTTAGATCTTGGGGTAGGAGCTCTGAAATTTTTTTCAAGTTCCAGTTTCCATCATTCTGCAGTGCATCATACGCATTGTGTATGGTTTCATCTATTGGGAAGTCATTTGGTACATTGAAGTATAGTGCTCCCAAGCCTGTCTAGTTATCATACCAGAAAAGTGAGGATCCCATTTTGGGGTGCCAAATGATTTGATGCTCAATGATGTCCCTGCATTCTAGCATCATTCTCCATATGTATGAACCCCTTTTCCATGGTACTATGATTGGATTTAGCTTCTTGCAGTATTTTTGGCACATGAAAGCACTCCAGAGACTAGGCTTGGTTCTGAAGTTCCACCACAATTTGCAGAACATAGCCTTTGACACATCATGTAGAGATTTGAAACCTGCTCCTCCTTCTTCATATGGCATACAGAGTGTGTTCCAGGAAGCCCAATGCCTGCTTTTGCCTCCTACTGTGTTGCTCCAGAAAAATTGAGCAAAGAGTTTGTGGAGTTTGTTGATGACATTTTTGGTGGGGTTGACAGCAGAGAGAAGGTGTATGGGCATGCTTTGGAGAACATGTGTGATTAGAGTTGCTCTGCCTCTTACTGAGAGTAGTTTTCCTTTCCACGATTGCAGCCTGTTTAGGACTTTGTTGATGAGTTTTTGATAGTGTGAAAACTTCCTTCTGGAGTAGAAGATGGGGCATCCTAGATATGTGAAGGGGAAATCCTGCTTGTTTATACCTGTGATGGTCTCCACTTGTGTAACCACCTCATTGCTGGCTGAGTGGTGCAGATATACTGCTGATTTACACCTGTTGATTTGCTGCCCTAATGTTGTCTCATATGCAGTTAGAGTTGCCATGATTAGCTGTATGGAGGTGGCATCAGATGAAGTGAAAATGATGGTGTCATCTGCATATGCTAGATGATTTATTTTTGGACTCCATTTGGGTAGGCCATATCCACAGAAGTATGGATTAGAGTGAAGAGCATTTAGGCTTCTTGAAAGGGCTTCTGCAGCAAGGATGAATAAAGCAGGTGATAATGGATCTCCTTGCTTGACTCCCCTTGTTGATTTGAAAAAACCATAAGATTGGCCATTTATGAGGACTGAGTACCAATTGTTGCCAATGATACCAAAAATCATACCAATGAAGGTCTCACAGAATCCCATCTTTCTCAGAGTGTTAGTCAGAAATAGCCAGGATAACCTATCAAAGGCTTTTGTCATGTCCAGCTTGATTACCACATTTGGTCCAAATTTTGTTCTAAGTATGATGTCTGTGATGATTTCTTGAGTTAGGACATTTTCAGCAATAGTCCTTCCTTTCACAAAGCCAACTTGTTCTTGGGAGATTAAGCCTGGTAGCAGCTCTACCAATCTTTCATGAATGATTCTCGGGAAGATTTTGTTAACAAAGTTGCTCAAGCTGATGGGCCTCATATCTGAAAATGTTGTCACTTCTTTCTTTTTAGGCAGCAGTACCAAGTTAGTGTGTGTAACACATTTTGGTAACTGTTTTCCTAAGAAGAAAGCCATGGCCATTTTATGTATGTCTTCTCCTATTATGTCCCAGCATATTTGATAGAAAGCACATGTGAAGCCATTTGGTCCCCCTGCACTGTTGCCATTTAGACTGAAAACAGCTTGTTTGGTTTCCTCTATTGTGGGCTGTCTTATCAAATCTGAGTTTTGCTCCGTGTTTATCAGTTGTGGGATGCTGTCGAGTATGTTGAAGTTGGTTGGTGTTGCTGTTTCTGTGAACTGTTATATATAGAAACTGACTGCTTCTACTGCAATATGTTCCTGTTCCTCAATCCAGATGCCTGTGCTATTTTGGATTCTTTTCAATTGCAGCCTTTTTCTTCTGCCATTTACTTGAGCATGAAAGAATTTGGTATTTCTGTCTCCATCTTTGAACCATGCCATGCCTGCTTTTTGTCTCCAGAAATCTTCCTCTAAAGCTAGGTGTCTTATTAGTAGAGCTTGGACCTTCTGTAAGCTTTCTCGATTTTGTTGTGTTGGTCTTTCCTCAAATTGCTTTTCATGTACCAGGACGACCTCCTCCATGCTTGCAATATTTTGGAATATGTCTCCAAAAGTTCTTCTGCTCCATATTAATAGGACTTTTTTGAGCTTTTTGAGCTTGTGATTAAAGAGGATAAAGGGATCACCATTCAGCTTGCCACTTTTCCTTCACTACGGATTTGAATGATCATGCTTGATCCAGAGATTGAGGAATTTGAATGGCTTCTTGATTGGTGTTGCTTCCATATCACATTTTAAGAGGAGGGGGCTGTGGTCTGAGCCTATTTTGGACAGGTGAGTGACCTCTAGCTTTGGGAAAGCTTGCTGAAATTCAATGTTGGCAAGACATCTATCTAGTCTTTTTAAAATGCAGTCTTCTTCTGCTCTGCCATTCCACCATGTGAAAATGCTGCCTTTAAAACCAAGATCATTTAGATTGCAGGTGTTGATGCAGTTTCTGAAATCATCTACTTCATTGATTAGCACTGGTAGACCACCAAATTTCTTTTCTTCATCCCATACGATATTGAAATCACCCCCAACTATCCATGGAGCTGTCATTTTTTGTGCAATATCATATAAGGAATCCCATAGTTCTATTCTTTCTATTTGAGTACACTTAGCATAAACAAGTGTAAGGATGAAGTCTGCTTGAGTTTGTATGTGCAGTAGCCTCAGTGTGAGCTGTTGTACCATGTCTTGTAGCACTGTGACTTCATAAGTATCTTCTATAAATGCCCAGATCTTATTTGAAACATTGACCACAGCTTGAGGTAGTCCTATCCTCCTTCTGTATCTCTCAATTTTCCTTGCTTGTTGCATTGGCTCTTGAATGCCAATAAAATCAAAGTGATGTTTTTTGTGTAGTGTGATGAGCCTTTCAAAGGCTTGCATTTTATTTACAGACCTTATATTCCATATGAGTGCATTCATTGTTGGTTGTGGGGTGTGCCAGTGCTCTTCTTGTTTGTACCCCTGTTGCAGAGGAGTGTTGTGTTCTTTCTTTGCTTCTTTCTACTTTTATTTGCTGATTTGATCTTTGCTATCTGTTGGGGAGAGGTCTCCTTGTTTGGCAACCTGTATGAGGATCTGATCAGTTGTTTCTTCATCTAGGTCCTTGCCTGAGTACTCATGGTAATTTGTTTCTTCCACTGCTGATGTTGTGATGCTGAGATTTCTTGCTTTAACCATTGCTGTTAACTTTTCTTCCCTGGGGCTTGGTGAGATCAGATCTTTTTGTTTAGCTAGCTTCCATTTCTGGTCTTTGTCTGTTTCTTCTTGTGGATGTGTCTTTGCTGTCTCATTGGTTGCTACTACCTGAATGGCAGTACTGATTTGTTCCTGTCTGCTACAAGTCCTTAATTGAAGCGTTTCTTTGTTTGATACAAGTGGTTGTTGATTGTTATTGTCTCTGCTGGTGTTTTCTGTTGCTGTAGGAAGGTCACTGGTGAGATTATGGTCACTTAGATTATCCTCCTCTATTTCTTCATCAGTTTCTTCCTCTTCACTTAGCATTTCCTGTGGAATTTCACCTTCCTATGAGTCTTCTTCAATTTGATCTGCCCAAAGTCTGGCTGGACTTCCCTGTGATCTTTTGAGTGTCTTTCCTGATTTTGTTTTTGTTGCTTTTTTCTTTATTGTTCTGGATGTTGTTCTTGTTTCCAGAGTATCTTGTGAATCCTGATGGGAGGTACTGGCTGTGACCTCTTTTGTGTGGAAGCTTTTCTGAACCCATTGGCAGGTGGAGTCTTTTGTGTTGTCTTTCTTTTCCTTTGTATGTAACTTCTTTGCTTGAATTGCATCTCTTTCCTTGTTGTTCTTTGCAGCAATGTTTGGACTTGGTAGTTGTTCTGTGAGGTGCAGCATCTTCTCTATTGCATTTCTTTTTGGTGTTTCTGCTGATACTTTTGGATTGGTGTCAGTTGCTTCAGAGGAGGGGGGTGCTGCCACTATTTGCAAATGTGCTGCTATACTTGTGCGAGCAGTGGATATTTCTGCAATCAACTCCCTTGAAATGTCTGTGATGGCATTGCTGTTTTCCAGCTCCAACATGGCAAATTTGTTGGAAGTTTGCAACTGCTGATGGGTCATGCTGACTGGGATCAATTCTTTTCCAGATTTAACTTGCTTATTTTTGAGCTTTGCTTGATTTTGTATTCTGTTATCCTTAACCTCCTTCTATTGAGTGCCTGCATTGCCCACAACCTTGCCACTTGATAGGATCATCTGGGGTGCATTTTCCTTTCCCTTTTGTTTCTTGTCTTCTTCTCCTTTGCTTCCATCTTGTTGTTGTTTAGTTGATTCTTTTCGCAGCAATTCAGGATGCAAATTCCAGCACTCATCTACATCATGTCCTTGTAGTCTACATTGCTTGCAATACTTGGGAATGTAGTAGTATTGGATTTTGATCCATTCTGTTCTGATTTCTCCTGTTGCCTCAATTTCAATATCCATTCTAACTTTCTTTGGTAATTCAGCTAAAAGATCAACCAGAACTTTAACTCTAGCACAGCTGGGCCTTATTTTGTTTATAGTTGCCATATCAAGATGCAGTGGTTTACCCACTGCTGAGGCAAGAGAAGACAAACATTCTTTAACAAAAAAAGTGGGTAAAAGCTGTGGAAATGATATCCATGCCATCGTCATAGGGTCTCTTCACCAAGCTTAAATTTTGCATCATATATAAGTTGACACATCTGGTATTCGTAACCATCTTTAGCTTTGAGATAGTATGTTCTTTTTTATGTGATTTTGATGAAATCCTCCCACAAAGTTAGTCTAATTTAAAACGTGCTTATCTCGGAGGAAGCCTATGTTGCATTGGCCTTTGATTCTGCACTGGATTGGGATCATTCTTCTCAATTCTTGGATGTCTGGCTAGCCATATGAAAATTTACCAAAGAACAGCGTACTGTGGCCCCTCCATTAGATTCATGCGATTCACTTCTGCTTCTGTGAATTTGACAATGGGTTGTCCATGCAAGAAGGTTGCTTTCTTGAATGGAATCAGCGCGATTGAACTCGAACTAGGGCTTGCATGTGTCGTGGAATTTAGGGTATCGGGTTTTAGGATTTGAGAGTAATTTAGGGGTTGTGGGTTACTGGAAGTTATGGTAGAGGGGTGAGAGAGGTTGGAGGGGGGGGGGTCGCCAGCTGGTGACGCGCCGGCCGGCATCACCATTGAAGGGCTCGTGAGTTTTCTCTCTCTTATCGCCTCTTCGTCTGCGTCGCCAGACTTTCTCTCTCTTGTCGTATTATATATCTTTTACTTGATGTTGTTATCACATGATCACCACCTCAGTTTCTTCAGTCGTGGTCTCATCATTTTAGCCCTAATTTGAGTTGACTACGGTCAATATTTTATGTAAAATAGACTCGGATCAGTATTTTGACGGTTCTGGTGAGTCCGTATCGTGATTTGGGATTTAGGCGTATGCCCGGAATTGAATTTGGAAGTCCCTAACTTGACTTAACGTGATTTGTTTAAAACTAGTAATTTGAAGGTTTAAAGATTTCTGAAGTTTGACCGTAGGCTGACTTTATAGCTGCTGGGGTCGGCTTTCGGTTTCGGAACTTGGTATAGGTTCATTTTACTATTATTGACTTGTCTGCAAAATTTGGTTCAAAACGGAGTTGATTTGACATGATTCAAATGCTCGGTTGTGAATTTGAAAGTTCTTAAGTTTCATTGAAAATTTCATACATTTTGATGTCTGATTCGTAGTTCTAGGGTTATTCAAGCCCAGGCTCACGAACGTGATGGCCAGGGGGGACAGACCATCACGACCGCGTGCAACCTCTCGCAAATGCGGAGGCCATTTGGGCCGCTGCTCATCGCGATCGTGTTAGGCCCTTCGCGAACGGGAAGAATGCCTGACGCGCAGTGACTTAAAAATCCCAAAGTCGGGATTTAATCCATTTTTCACCATTTTCAAGTTTGTGCTCGTCTAGAGGAGATTTTGAAGAGAAATTTCATCCTAATTTCATTGGTTAGTAGATTTTAATCTATTTTCTTCTATTTCCATAAACACACATTGATTTCCAACCTTTAATCTATGCTTTTTCATGGTAGAAATTATGGATGTAGGTAGAAATTGTGGATTTTGAGAATTGAGATTTATACCTCAAATTGAGGTCGGATTTCGAAACCAATCATGTAACCGGGCTCGGGGGTGAATGGGTAATTATGTTTTGGTCTGAATTTTGGGTCTTGACCAAGCAAGTCTGGGGTTGACTTTTGTTGACTTTTTCCAAAATCATTAAAGATTGAATCTTTTTTACTCGTGCGTAGTTTCTAAAACTTATTTTGAATTGTTTGAACTCTATTTGGTTAGATTTGATTGGTTTGGAGGCGAATTTTAGAGGAAAGACCCCGGTTGAACTTTGATTAGATTGCGGAGTGAGGTGAGTGTTGGATCTAACCTTGACTTGAGAGAATTAGGAATTTTTGAACTATGTGTTGTGTGGATTATGTGAGAAAACGACGTATATGCAAGGTGACGAGTATATATACGCCGTCAAGGTATTTGTTTTCATGTTTCTCGTTATTCCATGAATTGTCTTATTCCATGCCTTAATTGTTGAATGCTTATTTGACTTCTATGCGTAATTGTTACTCGTGATTATTTATTCTTGTATTATATTGTTCGTCCTTTCCATGACTACGTTCTTAAGTGCTACTTGCCTTTAATTGTTTTACTTGCACACCTTGATTATCACATGATTTACTTGTCCTATTATCTCTGTAATATTTGTTGCATTCTAAGATGTAGTTTCATTTGTGTGAGTTGTTGAGTTTATTAGAAATCGATAAACTTGTAAAGTAGAAACTTCGAATTTTAAAGATTCGTTGATTA
Source organism: Nicotiana obtusifolia (assembly GCA_002018475.1). Classification (NCBI taxonomy): domain Eukaryota; kingdom Viridiplantae; phylum Streptophyta; class Magnoliopsida; order Solanales; family Solanaceae; genus Nicotiana; species Nicotiana obtusifolia. Next base: position 96,592 of record MCJB01018184.1, on the reverse strand, counting down.
TTTCATGGTCCTTTATTGCCTTGTACTTTTACTCTTTGATGTAAACATTCTTGTAAATTGAGTTATTGGATTGTTTATGTTAATTGAAATTGTTTTGGATCGGGTTGCACGACGCAATGGAAATTGAAAGATATTGAAATGAAATGATGGAATAAGGGCGGATACTTGATGTTGATAAATGATGATCTGGTGTGATCGGGTTGCGCGTCACAACAGATTGTATACGTAGTACTTGATGTTGATAAATGATAATATGGTGGAATCCGGTTGCGCGCCGCAACAGATTGCATACATAGTATTTGATGTTGATAAATAGTGATATAGTGGGATCGAGTTGCACGCCGCAAGGGAGTGTATATGTTGTACTTGATATTGATAAAGGATGATATAGTGGGATCAAGTTGCGCTTCGCAACGGAGTGTGTGTGTTGTACTTGTTGTTATTGTTGTGTTGGTTTTAGTACTTTTATATGAGATTACGAGACTTGTTATTTTGGGCTCTCTGATAGTAAGGTTTGAGTTTATTTTCACAAGTTAATTGCTTTACTTTCATTTCCTGCTTTTTCTTTCCTGTAATTTTTATTATTACTGCGTACAGGTTATTGTAAGTGGCCCGCTTTAGCCTCGTCACTACTTCGTCAAGGTTAGGCTCGGCACTTACAGAGTACATGGCATCGGTTGTACTCATACTACACTCTGCACTTCTTGTGCACGTACTGGAGTTGGTCCTAGCGGCGTTTAGTAGCTTTTGCTCGGATTCGGTCGTTGAGGGTGACTTGAGGTACAGCTGCATGACGTTTTGCAGCCTTGAAGTTCCTTTCCTTCCTTTCTATACTGCTTTATTGAGTTTCAAAATAGTGTATTTTGTTCAGACCATGTTTGTAGTACTCTAGATGTTCATGTACACGTGACACCAGCTTCAGGTTATGTTTAGAATTTGTTGTTCAGTATTATTTTACTATACTTTAGACTTATATCGTTTTCATTGTTAATATCTTGTTATAAATTGTTAAAATCAGTTAATTTTTCTGTTCCATGTCGACTTGCCTAACAAGTAGATGTTAGGTGCCATCATGATCCCGAGGTTGGGATTCCGGATCGTGACAAATTGTTAAAATCAGTTGATTTTTCTGTTCCATGTCGACTTGCCTAACAAGTAGATGTTAGGTGCCATCATGATCACGAGGTTGGGATTCCGGATCGTGATATGGACAAAACTTACCTTTTCACAAAAGTCGTCAGGATTTTTGACTAAATCCTGACGGATCGCCAGAATTTGGCAACAAATCGTGACGAATCGCCAGAATGTGACAACAAATCCTGCAGATTTTAAATTGATGGCACAATTTATCCTATCATAAATCCTGTCAGATCACCAGTCAAATTCTGATGGATTGCCAGAATTTTGATCAATAAGCCTAACAACTTGCTTGAATTGACCATCAAATCCCGACAGGTCGCCATAACTTTTTGGGTTAAAAATTTACATATGTGTTTTTACTTCGAAATTAATTCAAATGACTCCAAATTTGATATAAAACCTTTTAATACAAACTCCAACAAAATTTAATAATGAAGTTCATTAATTTTTTCCTACCAAAGCAATCCAAAAATCGTTAAGGATTAGAAAATATAAGCTCAATCAAAGATTATTCACCTAATTTCAACCACAAATAAGCAACGAGTCTTTAATTTGATATAACATATGTCTCGTTTTTTTTAAATTTAGTTGTGTGCTAATGGAAGAAGAAGAAAGAGAGGGAGAAGATGATGAAGAGGGAGAAAGAGGAAGAAGAAAGAGAAGAAGATAAAGTATTCTAACGGAAGTCCAAAATTGCTGAAGTTTTGTCAATAGTGCCAAAAATGGAGGACAACCAACTTAAATTATTGGGGTTGTTACACAAATAGCCCGTCAGATTCAATGTTTACTTTTTCTAGGAAATATACATAGATTATACATTGATTACACATAGTTATGCATATATATATATAAATATATATATATATATATATATATATATATATATATATATATATATATATATATATATAGTCCCCGAGGGGGTAGAGGGGATAGAGGGGACTGGGAAAATATGAGGAATATAAGGAACAGGAAGCAATAAATAAATAAGGGGACATCCTTACCGCCCCTTCTGGTATCAGAGCCAATGAGGAAGTAAGAATGTGATTCTTGTTTTTAACATACTATTATGTGGTACTGCTAGATCTAGTTTGAAACTCACGGATCGCTTTATTTATGGTTAAGTTTGAGAGTTGTTCTTACTTTATCTTGTCATAGTGTAAAGATATTAGATCTGATGATAGATCTGCGGATCTATTGATTCTTTTCCATAAAATGGTTAAACATATTCTTGTAACACGAAGAATCTTTGAAGGTGGCACTGGGATCCTTTCGGATCTGCACTGTAAGCGTGGTTCCCAGGGATTATGGCGAGGTGATGCCTGTAAATGTACCTGATAGGCTTATAGATGGTTTAAAAACCTTTGGGTCATTTAGAAGTAATTCTTTGTAGAATAATCATAAACATTAGCCCTTTTGAATAAAAGGATTAATATACTTACAGATCTACTCTCCATATCTAACACTAAGCACTATAGTAAGATAAAATCTGAACAGACCTCTTACAAGGCCTTAAAAGTTATAGATCTATGAAGTTTAACACCAGATCTGACTCTTCCACATACAATAGAGTTAAGAACTTGAATAACTTCTTTATGAAACCACTTGGTTTCTCGAGCCAAGGATAGGAAGCTTTTTAATCATTCAAATTTTTACTTTCACTCACTCTCATCTAGGTCTACGTGTTCTTCTTCTTCCTCCTTTTCTTTCAATTTTAAGCTCAAAGAAGAGATTAGTTTCTCTGATTTGCAGCAATCAATTGACGATTGAAAAATCCCCAAACATCCCCAGTCAATAATTTACAAGTCTCAAAAATGGAGCTTGACAAGTGATTATCACATGTCTACCATTGAGCAAACTATTCGTATGGAATCAGATCATGAGGAAATCAAAATTCTCAATATCAAATCTATTGAAAAAACAGGAAGAAATATAATTACATCCATTTTGGTTTAGTACAAATAGCCGCTAAGCCTTTATCCAAAGAAGGATTGGACACATCACTCCTACTCTGTCTTAGAGATTCTAGATTCCTAGAATTCAATGATTCGTTGCTAGGAACGGTGGAAACCAATCTTTGCAATGGACCAATTTATTTGAACTGTTTCCCTAATTTTACAGTCTCCCTTAAGGATAAAAATATTTTAGATGCCTTGACCCTAAATGTTAAGACTTCTAATTATAAGACTAAGGCTGGCTCTCTTCCAGTAGTAATTATTTACAGAATCCAATATAAAGCAATGAGTTCTGCCTTTAACACTGGAGCAATGAGAACTACTCATAAAGGTGAAACATTTCTTTTCCAGATAGATCTGCAAAGGTCTCATATGTCTATCCCAAGACCAATCTCTTGGAATCAGGTTTCCCTCCTGGAAAACTGGCTTCTGCAGGATGCCACTCCTGCTCAAAAGCCACAAAACACGACGGTTTCCCAGATCCAACAACTCCCTTCCGGATCTGTGCTAGTTTCCTTTCAGAGGTCCCTTAGCCAAAGAGTAAGTTCCTCTGCCTTTTCACAGTCTGAAATTCTACCGATTCATTCTGCTAGAAATTCAGTGTCTTCATATCCAACTAGAATCGAGACAGTAGACTTCAAATCTAGAGTTCCACAAGCTAGGTATAAGGTAGAAAAATCGGAAACGGTTCCCTCTGCCGACACTACCTAAAACCAACCAGATTCTCCTACCTATACGTCATTAGGTGCCGAATTAGGAGATGACAACATCGTTGGTGCTTTGGAGATAGAATTTGAAATTGATAAAAAAGGTCTCTAAAAGGAATTTTACTCTCCTGAAAATCTTTTCAAAAGAACTTGGTTTTTAGAAAAGTACAAAGGAGAAGAAAGAAAGAAAATTCAAACAATTTTCTATGATAGTCTAAATGTCATTAAACAACAAATTAATTTCTTTGAAAGGTTTGAAATTTATGCTGATTATAACCAGATCGATTTTCCTTTTTCAAACTCAATTAATGTTTCAGAAATATGGAAAACCAACATTGGCGAAGAAGTTATTTCCGAACTTCCTCTGTCACAAGGATTTTCGACAAGCTTTGCTAGTAGCTCAGTTACAGCCTCACCTTTCAAAAAGAGAACTGACACTGAGCCAATCACTGGCAAAGATATTAAAAATATTTTTGAACAAAATAATTACACTAACAAGTATTTACAAACTCTTGGAGAATACTTGGTTTCAAATTCATCTTCAACTTCTCTAAAGAAACCAACAGTAGGAATATCTACGCCTACAACTCCTTTATTTAAACCATACGAGATCCGTATAACCCATACTAGAGAACTTGTTATGCACTGCTCTACAGATTCTCCCAAACTCTCAGAACTGCAACAGAGGATAGCGAAAATAGAAAAATCCTTAACAATCCAGGACACCCCAGTCCGACAGACGGAAGATTCCTCTTCTAAGATCGTAGGAGCTCTAGGAGATACCGATTCAGATAATGAATCTGAACAATTTTCACAAATTTCTCTAGAAGACAAGCCTCCTCTAAAAATGGCACCTATTAAGTCAGAATTTTCCAACTGGCGAAAGCCTCAAAAACTCTATTACCCTAGAGCTACACTCCTGACGTGGTCTTAGAAGAGAGACTTAATACCATGCACAATAATTATAATGCTCATAATATCTATGAGTGGAATATCGATGGTTGTTCCGAATATAATATTCTTGCCAAATTACAGCAGATGACCATGGTGGCCACTGCTTACAAAACCTACCACAATTGTTCGGACCAGAGTACTACTCATGTCTTAGTCGCTGGTTTTACAGGCCAACTTAAGGGGTGGTGGGATACCCATTTAAGCAACGAGGAAAAACAACAAATTTTTCAAGCCGTGAAATTAGATGAATTAGGATAATCAATCCTAAAAGATGGTGAAATAATTTCTGATTCCATCAACACGTTGATTTACACAATCATCAAAACATTCGTAGGTTGTCCAGGTATCTTTAGAGAAAAATCCTCCAAAATACCTAACAACCTCCAGTGCAAAACTCTTTCAGATTTTAGGTGGCATAAAGATTCCTTCTTGACCAGGATCTACGAAAGACCAGATGGAAATTTCCCTTATTGGAAAGAGAAATTCCTAGATGGCTTGTTTAAGTCCCTTTGAGATTTAGTCAAAGAAGAATTTCAGAGTCAATATTCCGGTGATATTGTTCCTTACGATTGAATCACCTATGGCCAGATAGTTAGCTAGATTCAACAAGTTGCTCTTAAAATCTGTAGGCAAGACAAAATGCTTAGGCAACTTGCCAAAGATAGGGCACAAAGACGTAGGGACTTAGGAAGTTTCTGCGAACAATTTGGTCTTCCTTCGTGCGGTAGTAAACCTCATAGGAAGAAAAGTTCTAAACCTGAATCTTCCAATATTAGAAAATACAATTCCAATAGGAAAAGGAAACTTTCCTACACAAAAAATAAGTCTTCCAAATCCTTTACTAAAGATGGCAAGACTTCTACTTCCACTGGTAAATGTTTCAAGTGTGGAAAACCAGGCCACATCGCCAAGTTTTACAAAGTCTCTCAGAAGATCAAGAGCCTACAACTTGACGAACATACTCTAAACAAAATAGAGCAATTGCTTGTTTAATTAAGTGAATCTTCGGATATTACAGACAATGAAATGTCCGACGACGAACAATTTAACAACATCCTAAAAGATGACTTAAATTCATCCACTACATCTTCAGGGGAGTCTAACCAAGATGACCTTCCTCAGATCAATGTTCTCACGAAAGAACAAGATCTTCTACTTGAAGTAATTGGTGATCTTCAAGATCCTGAACTTAAAAAGGATTATTTAGGAAAACTTAAGACAGTCCTTAATAAGCCTTCAACACCCTCATCATCAACTCTTCAAAATCATCCCCAGGTAGCCAATACCTACAACATTACTGATATTTTGAAGGGGTTTCCATCTGATAGTCCTAAAGTCTCAAAGGTGACCATCTCAGACCTTTAATCTGAGATAGCACACCTGAATGAAGAAATTAGGGAAATAAAAGCAAGAAAAGAGCTTGATAGACTTATCCTCCAACAATTGTCTAATGAGACACAAAAGCTCAAAGAGGTTGTACAGTCAGTTGCAACCTCTAACCAAGACGATGATGAAACAGAATCCTTCTTAGGACATCTTTCCTCTATAAGGATTCAGAAGTACCATGTTAGGGTAACTCTCATCGTCAGTAAATCTTTTGTTTGGAATGGCATAGCTTTATTTGACACCGGAGCAGACAGAAGCTGCATCCAAGAAGGTGCCATTCCAACCAAGTTTTTTGTAAAAAACCAAGGAACGCCTAAGGGCCGCCAATGGTGAAAAACTTAAAATCACTTACAAAATTCTTTCTGTAAAGGTCACAACCTCCCCAGAGGAACCAAACTGGTTCATCCAGACTCCATTTCTCTTAGCAAAAGACCTTTGCAATGCAGTAATCCTAGTTATTCCTTTCATTCAACTTTACAAACCATACCTGATTACGAACAAAGGCATTCATGTGGATTATCCCACAAGCAACGTCCTTCTTCCTTTCCATAAGCCTCCAACTTATGAAGTCATGCATTCTTTGCAAAATAAAGAAAAACAAATTATGTTTTTAAAAGAAGATGTAGCCTTCCAAAGAATACAGAAGCAGTTAACTGATTCTATAATTTCTTCTAAAATTAAAAGTTTAGAAGCTAAGATTCAACAGGAGCTTTGTTCTGATTTGCCAATGGCATTTTGAAAACGTAAAAGGCACATTGTTGGGCTTCCTTACGAACCTGACTTTGACGAGAAAAACATCCCAACTAAAGCTTGATCCATTCAAATGAATCACGAGCTTACAATGCATTTTCAAAAAGAGATCAATGATCTCTTAGACAAGAAGATAATTTCCCCTTCAAAGTCTCCCTGGAGTTGTGCGGCATTCTATGTCAACAAAAACTCTGAAATCGAGCGCGGAGTCCCCCGCTTGGTTATCAACTACAAGCCTCTTAACGAAGCACTTAGATGGATTAGATATCCTATTCCTAACAAGAAAGATTTATTACAAAGAGTCTATGATGCCACAATTTTCTCTAAATTTGACTTAAAATTTGGATTTTGGCAAGTACAAATCGACCCAAAAGACAGGTACAAAAATGCTTTTACAGTCCCTTTCGGACAGTACGAATGGAACGTGATGCCATTCGGATTAAAGAACGCCCCTTCTGAATTTCAGAAGATAACAAATGATATCTTTAATCCATATTCTAGTTTTGTTATAACTTATATAGACGATGTCTTGATTTTCTCAACAAACATCGACCAACATTTCAAACATCTAGGCATTTTCTTTAACACTATCAAAGAAAATGGATTAGCTTTGTCTAGAACTAAATACAGCTTATTCCAGACAAACATCAAATTCCACGGTCATAACATCCAACAAGGGACCATTACTCCTATTCAGCGATCTCTCCAGTTTGCTGACAAATTCCCAGATCAAATCCTGGACAAGACACAACTTCAAAGGTTTCTTGGTTGTGTCAACTATATTTGCGATTTCATTTTGGGGTTAAGCATTGTGCTAAAGCCCCTTCACGACAAATTGAAAAAGCCTCTAGTTCCTTGGACGGATGCCCAAAGCAATGTTGTCAAGCAACTTAAGTTGAAAGTCAAGAATCTCGCTCTCCTTAGTCTCCCTGATCCATCTGCTTTTAAAATCGTAGAAACAGATGCATCAGACATAGGATATGGTGGTATCTTAAAACAAATTAAAAATGATAAAGAAAGTATCATTGCTTTTACATCAAAGCACTGGAATAGCTCACAACATAGCTATCCAACAATTAAAAAAGAAATTTGGCAATTGTTTTATGCATATTGAAATTTCAATCAGATTTATTAAACCAAAAGTTTTTGCTTTGCATTGACTGTAAGGCAGCTAAGTCTGTTTTACAAAAGGATGTGCAAAATATTACTTCAAAACATATTTTCGCCAGATGGCAAGCTATTTTATCAATTTTTGATTTTGATATAGAATATATAAAGGGAAGCTCAAATTCCATACCTGATTTCCTAACCTGTGAATTCCTTCAAGGCAGATAATATGTCTAAAAAACCAAAGCCCCCGCGGTTAGCCTTACCAGCCCCGGAGGAAAAGCAACAACAGCAGGCTGCCACACAACAGCCTAAACATGTTTCATTTTCAGCAGTTGTTCAACAACAACAGACAACAACAGTAGCTGCAAAAAAGCAGCAAACAACAGAAGCTGGACCCAGCCAGCCAAAATATAGATCGCCTACAGACTATGCAATGAAAGGCATCCCAATGATGGTCTCATTACAGCCGATTCCGGCCAAACAAATTTCAATTGCCCAACCTCGAAGATGGGCAGATATCGCCGAAGAAGAACACTCTTCTGAAGATGATATTCAATTTGCATAGCCGCATGCTTCGCAGTGGATGGCAAAAGATTTTGAAAAATCGATACAACTCATGGGCCTTACTTCAAAAACACCCATGACTCCTCTTGACCAAGAGGAAGTGGAAAAGTCGATGGCGCAACTCCTTGAAGCAGCCGCCAGGTCTTCTTTAGCTTCAACTTCAGCTGTGGTTGCAAAAAGCACCACGCCTCCAACTTCAACCGTGCTGCTACAAGCACCACAAAGAAAGAAGTGGTGGTAAAAACCCCACTAAAGGACAAGTGGTGGCCAAAAGCCCCACTACACAGAGCACGGTGCCTTCTGCGCCTAAGCAGGCACTTTCTTCACCCGTGCCTCAGCCAATTTCTTCAGTAGGTCCTTATACGGGGGAACCTAATATATTAAGAACGAGATGAATTACTCACTCGTCCAAACCGAGCCACATCTTTGGGATTCTAACCCTCTAGTAGTATCCAAAAAGATGCTCGACCCAACATCCAACTTTCTCCAGAAAACTCCTATTCATAACTAGAAGTTCTATGAATTTATCTTTACAGACACTCACTCTTGTCTGTTTAAACCTTTTTTGGACAAAACCCAAACATATATCATCCATACCACAGTGTGGATAAACAAAATCATCTCGCCGAAGGAATGGGGTGATCACCCTATGAAAGTCAGAAAACTTTTCCAGCCATTTTCTCCCCAATTTTTCAGTTACTATGATTATAGGGATGCGTGGTTTAATGCGCTGACCTTTCAAAACCATACCAATAAACACTCATATTTTCTCCTTTGGGGCAAAACCTTGCCAGTAGATTTTCCCCAATGGTTTCTGCACCAATGGTGGCCTATTTACGGTCATTTGGCAGATATATTTCCTCCACCAGTGAAAGAAGGATTTGAGAATTTCTGTTCCAGATTTCACGGAGACCAGCACATCCCGCAGTTGCTCCAATTTTCCCTCAGATTCCACATCCCATGGATATACAACCAGAAGTTTATTTTCCACAAACGGGAAGGATTCAGAGGTATGCCTTGGTTAGCCCTTCAAGGCTACTGTAAGTGGTAAAAGGCATGGAGGGATGCCACGGAAACTTACTTACCAGCAGTTGAAAAATGGTTTTCCAGCAACCCCAAATTTCTGTCACCTACAGATGTAGCAAACACTTCATTTTTGCAGCAGAGAAGGTTAGTTAGTGCAAAGTTAGCAAGCTTTACCAGCAAAGAAGACTACATCCAGGAGATGAAAAACCTTCTACAACAGCTCAAGGGAAAGGTTCCTGATCAACATTCATCCAGTTCGTCTAAAGAACAATCAGAAGAAGAGGATGACCCTGGCAATGACCCAGAATAAGTCAGAATCAGGACCAATTTGTTGCTGGCATCAGATATGACGCCAGCAAAGAAATTTCCAGAGAAGTTATTGTAGCAATGTCACTGTAGATTACTGTGCACTTTTCACTGTAGCAAAACACTATGCACTTTCACTATAGCACGGTATATAATTCTATAAATAGACCCCCTCACTCACGGAAGAAGGCATTCAATCCTCCTCCCAAATTTCAGAATTCTCTCTACACATTCCCTCTCTCTAAGCCTTCTCAACACTTAAGAGCTCTATACCCTATAAGCTTTTAAGTTTCAATTTTTTAATATATGTATTTTAATTTCTTGTTATCAATAATACTTCTGGTCGGCTCAGCCGCCAGATTTTATGTTTTAATCTTGTGTCAACATAATTGCATTTGGTCTGCTCTACCGCCTATTTTATTTAGCATACGTCTGCATATGGTCGGCTTTGCCGCCTGAGTTTTTATTTATTTATTGCTTCATGTTCCTTACATTCCTCATATTTTCCCAGTCCCCTCTATTTATAGTTTAAAAGATTAGATGAGCGGCTATTTCGGTTAATTCTTCTGAATTGGTGTACGTTCTTTGCTTAAGATTTTGGGCCAAGACTTTGGAACATTGATGGGGTAAAGCCCAAAAAGCATAATGATCCAATGGTGTTGACTATTGAGGATTGGAAAGGGAGATTTTCATTAGGGATTTTTTTCTTTCCTATATAATATTTGAAACTTATTTATCAAAATTATTCTAATTTTGTATATTACTCACCCTAAACAAGGATTTCTTATAAATTATATACAATTCATAATTAGTGCTTTAAATTAGGGGATTCAATTATACCATTTTCCCTTCTTTTTTTCTCCTCTCCTCTTTCCTTATTTTTCTACGAGATTTTTACCTTCCGAAATGGCTGGCGTTTCTACCTCTTAATAATTAGTACTCCGAAGATGGTATGTTCAAGTTATTTGTTGAGCAAAAGTCAAATACTTTCCACTTTTCGGGGAGTTTAATGTGATTCCAGCTTACGAGTTTTCTTTTAAAGAAATAAAATTTTGATCGGTTTGTTTGTTATTTAATTTGTCCTTGAATTTTACCTTCCTTTTCTTTATTTTACTTTTACCTGTTAAAAAACTAAATTTACTTTCACCTTCATTCATTCTGAACCATGTTAGCAATTTACGATAAGATGTACCCCCTCAATTTAAAGTCATGATTAATTTTCCTTTCTCTTGGCTTTTCCCCTTCCTTCACCCCAAATTATACACTGTAACGTACCACTTTTACTTATTAATGAGATTTTTATAGTTACCTTGTAATTCTCTTCCTCATTTCGTTAGTTTCTTATTTAAAAAAAAAAAAAAAAAAAAAAAAAAAAAAAAAAAAAAAAGAGGAGACAGATATTGAACGACAAGAAATAAATACGCGTGGTTAAATGCAAAAAAGGGCTATGAATGATATTTTAAGTGACAACATTAGCATAAAAAATTGTATTATACAATGACATACATATTAAAAATAAAAATCATATAAATTTGATACAAATTTGATACATGTACAGCAACACTTAAACTAAAAACGTATTTTATATAACTAATTATATAGTATAAAACTTATTTATAACTTATCTATAATTTTCATACATTATTTTTACTCAGTTAAATACAAACGACTTAAATATAATTTTCATACAAATTTTATACAATATGTCTTTTGTATGTATTTTACATATGATTTGTATATATTTTGTAAGCGGTGTGTCCTTCTTCCTCTTTGAAATTCTAATCAAAACTTCCTCTCTTAAAATTATTTTGATACATATCAACAACTTTATGTAAAAGGATAGTATATATAATTTAAATACAAATTTCATACAATGATTCATACATTATACAACTATTTTTCAACTTTCATATAACATCAAATTAAAAAAAAAAAATATATATATATATATCTATATATATATATAACTACAACAGAATACAATTTACATACAATTATACTACAACTTTACTACAAGATATATTGGATTAAAGTTAGTTTTTTCCTTTCGCAGAGAGATATTTATCCCTCTGGCACAGGTCAATATGGCTCAAGCCTAGGCAGTCTCGTTATGCTTAGGCAATTTAATAACACCTTCCCTAAAAGGCGGGGGAGG